>JAWQFY010000334.1:0-36075 GCA_037055185.1 Capillidium rhysosporum | reverse complement strand
CTTTTTAATCTTTTAAATTTAATAGCTTTTTATTTTTTTAAAAAAAAATACTATTAAAAAATTTTAGTTAAATTATAATATTTTTAATAAAGTATATTTATAGTATATATATAATTATTATTAAAAATTTTAAAAACTTTAATTTAACTATATTTATATTTTTTTATTTTTTATAAATAATAAATTTAATTTTAAAATAAATAAATTTATATTTAAGTATTAATTTTCTAATAATTATAAAATTATAAATATAAACATAATAAATAATAAAGTAACTAATACAAAATATTTAATAAAAATATATTTAAAAATTAATTAGTTAAATTAAATTAAAAAATAAAGAATAAAATAAAATAAAATACTAATAATAGTAAAAATATAGCTAAATAAAAATTTATTAATTTAGAATTAAAGATAAAATGTATTAATTATTTTAATAAAATAATTAAATTATACTCTTAAAATATACTAATAGCTTTTTATAAAATATTAATAAAAATAAATTGTATAAATATTATTTAGCTATTATAATTTTTTACTTAATTATATTTTTTTAATATATTATATTATTTAAATTTTAATATTATATTTTTATCACAATAAGCTAATTTTATTATTATTTACAAATTAATTAATTTCTAAATTTAAAATTTAAGCTAATCTAAATTAAAAAAATATATAGCTAAATAACTAATTTCTTACTTATAATTTTAAAATATAAATATTATATTTAATATTTATTTTATATAATAATATTTTAAATTTATATTATTTTTAATTATTATTTATAGGTTTCTAAAATAAAATACTATAATATTATTATAAATATATAATAAACTATAATAAAATATTAATATATTAAAATAGCTTATAATATACTTATAAAGTATATATAATAGTAAAAAATAAGCTAATATTTACTAAAATTATAATAATTAAATATATTAAAAGGGTTTATTATTTTTAAATAGTTACATAACTAATAATATACCAAAATATATTTAAAATATAATTTTATAATAGTTAAATTGCTAATTAAGTTTAAAGAATAAAAATAATACTTTAAAAAAATAAAATTATAAAAATATAATTTTTATACTTATATAATTTTTAATAAAGCATCTAAATATAATAATAAATAGTTAACTTAGTTAAATCTAAATAAATTATATCAGTAAAAGTAAAAAGTTAAAAATATTAAAAATAATAATTATTAAATAAAGTATTTATTAAAAAAACTAAAAAGTAATAAAGTAAATCTTAAATTAAAAAGTAATTTATATAAAGCTAAATAGTTATAATATTTAATAAAATTATTTTCTATTTTAAATTAGTAAGTATAATACTTAAAAAGTAAAAAGTAATTAAAAATAGCTAGTTTAGTATTTATTATACTAAATAAGCTAAATATTAGAATTAAACTTAAGTAGATTTACTTAGTATTTTAAATAAGTAATATTATTTTTAGTATTTTTTAACTTTATTTTTAATTATAGCTAATAAAATTAAAAATAAGTAAAAATTAATATAAGTATATATAGCAATATTAATAATTAAAGTTAATATCTTTAATAAAAATATTTTTACTTTTTATTATTATTATTTTATCTAGCTTATTAAATAGTAAAATACTTTAAAAAGTAAACTACTATTTTAATCTAATTTATTTTAACTATTTAGTTAAAAAATTAGTTATATAAAGTAATAATAAAAGGTTAAAATTAATATATTAAAGCTTAAATATTTATATATTTAACTAAAACTAATATAAAATTAAGTTAATTAATTAGAACTTTATTATTAATCTGTATTTTTTATTTTTTATTTTTATATACTAATTTTTTTTAAATTATATTATAAATAATCATATTTATTTAAGTAATAGTTAATTTACTAATTTAATAAAATAGTAAAAAAATTAAAATTTTATATTTAATTAAAAATAATTAAGCTAATAATAGATTTTACTTATTAAATTTGTATAAATAAATAGTAAAATTATAATATATTAAAGTTTTAATATTAGTTTTAATATATTATTATAAATTTTAAAAAGATAAAATTATTAGCTTATTTTAAAAAGCAGAATAAGTTTTATTTAAATATTTTTTATAAAATATAGCTTAATAAAAAAGTATATAATATTATAAATTTTATAAAGTATTACTTTTATTTTTTTACAATTTTTAAGTATAAATAAAATTAAATAAAATAAGCTAAGCAAATTATAAAAATAAAGCTTTTATATTATAAATTATTACAAACATTATTTTAAAAAATAGTTAGTATAATATAAAAGTAAAGTTTTTAAACTAGAAATATTATTTATAAAAAGATGTAAATACTTTTTTTTTCTTATTTAAATAATAATATTTAAATTTATATAATTTTATTATATAAATAAATATAAACTTAATAAATATACTATCTTTATAACTTTACTATAATAATAAAATATTTATATATTTAAAATTATAAATGTTAATTATATAATTGATTATAGCTTATATTAATTTGAAAATAATAATATTAACTTTTAAAGCTATATTTTAAAAGTATAAAAATATTAAAAACTTTTAAGGCTTTATTTTAAAAAATTTAAAATATAAAAATATAGTATAATTACTTTTTGTACTGCTATAATTACTAAAAAAGCTATTAAGTTTTATATTATATATATAATAATACTATTAAATTTATTATTTAGTTTTAACTATATAAAAGCTATATTTAAATTTAATTTAATTAAAAATATTTAGATATTTTTTAGTTTTAGTTTAAAAAAGCTAAAAAAAGATTTATAATAATTATATTTTATTTTTTATCTTTTATTTTTTCTATTATATATATATATAAATATTAATAATTTATAAAATTATATTAAATATATTTAGCTTTTATTATAAAAATTTCATTAATATTACTAAGTTAAAAAAAAACTAGCAAATAGCTATAAAAATTATATAGTTTTTAGTTATATAACTTTGATAATATAGTTTTAGCTTTATTTATTTATTTTCTACTTTATAAAAATACATTACTATTTAATTAAACTTTTTTTAATAAGAAAAATATTAGTAATATTAATAATAATATTAAAAAGTTTAAAAATAGTTAAGAAATAATTTTTTAATATAATAAATAATTAAAAATAAGAAAATTATTATAAAAGTTTTAAAAACTCTATCTAGCTATTTTTTAATTTTTTTTTAATATTATTTTTATATTTTTAATAATTATAAACTTTTTTTTAATAAAATAATAGCTTAATAATTTTAAAAAAAAGTTTAAATAGCTAATATTACTTTTATTACAACTTTTTTTATAAAAGCCTTGCAGCTTAAATTTATGTTTTTATTAAATTATTTTTTAACTTAAATTAATAAAGATTAGCTAATTGAGCTATAGCAAAAAAAAGTAAATAAAGAAAGTTTATATTAAAAATTTTTAAAATTAATAATAGCTTAAAATTTAAGTTAATAAAATTCTAGCTTTTTAATAACTAATTAAAAAGGCAGAAATAAACAAATTTAATCTTAGAGTAAATAAGTATAATTTATAAAAGAAAAAAAGCTTAAAAGAGAAAAGAAAAGAAAAGTTTTAGTTAATAAAAAATAAGTAAATTTTGTAAATTATTTATACTATAGTAGCTATAATTAAAAAGCTAGAAAACTTAAAACTAATATTAATAAGTAAATAAAGCTAAATAAATAAAATAAATAACTTTTATTATAATTAAAAGTTATTTTTTAATTTTTTTATATAAAATTTATAAATAAAATAACTTTAAATTAATATAAATTATTTTACTTTATAATAAAATAATTTAGCTTTTTTTTTAAACTTTAATATAAATAATATATTAAAAACTAATAATATTAGATATAACTTTATATATATTTAGAGTATTAACTACTATAACTTAAAAAGTTAATTTTATAGTAATATTTTTATTATAGTATAGTTTAAATATATATATTTACTTTTAAAAGTAATTAATCTAAAACTATTTAAATAATAAGTAATAATAGCATATATTTAGCTAAAACTATTTATAATTAAAATAGTTATATTATAATATATATATATATCTATATATAATATATAATTAACTTAAAACTAAAGTATTTAATATAAAAGTTAATTATTATTTAATAATGTTATAAAAATAAAAATAAGTAACTAATTAGTTTTTATATATTATTATATATTAAAAAAAAAAGAAAAATATTATAATAATAAATAATAATAACAATAATAACTTATATATATATATAGCTAAATAAAGTTAATATTAAAAATATTTAAGCTTTTTCTAATATAAAAATAACTTAAAAAGTATAAAGTTAAATACTTTATAATATTTAAAGTTATTATATTAGTTATTATAAAAGTAAAGTATTATTATTATATGTTTAATAAAAGCTTTTACTCTTTTTTAACTTTTTATTTTTTTATTTTTTTATTTTTTTATTTTTTTAAAACTATATTTTATCTAAACTTACTAGCTAGTATTTTGATCTTTTAACTATATAGCTTTTATAACTTTATATTTTTTTAAATAAGTTAATTATTTTAAAAGTTTTAATTAAAAGCTTTAATAGTATAATTAATATTTTTTTAAAATCTATTATTACTTTAGAACTACTAACTTAAAAATTTAAAAATAAAATTTTATCATTATTATACTTTATATTAATAGCTTATATTTTTAATAAATATATTAACTAAATTATTAAATAAATTATATCTATATTTTTATCTATTTTTAAAATGCTTAAAAAAATATTTAAAAAAAGTATAAAGTATAATATTATTATTAACTTTAGTAATATATTAAATAAATTTAATAGTAAAGAAACTACAATTACTAATATAAAATCTGTTTAAAAACTACTATTATAACCAAAATAACTACTAATATTTACACTTTAGTTGCTATAAGACTATCTAATTTTTCAAATTATATGAATTTTATTTTTCAAAGTTAATTTCTTTTTTAGATAATAGATTGATAAAAAATCATATAATAGTTAAAACCCCTACTATATTTCTCATCTTATAATAATAATTTAAGTTATGAAGACATATTTAGCATATAACACTAAATGCTATCCCAATAATCTAATATCATGTTAAATAAAAAGCTAATAAATGGCTATGCACTAATTTAAAGAAATATATTTAATGAATAGTAAACCTTTGTAAAAATATAATCTCAAGTATAAATATTTTGTATACATCCATATTTAAGAACATATAAGTTTATTGAATTAATTAGTCTATGCTTTAAGGTCAATTGGAGGGATATTAGCTAGACAATTATTCTGGCATACAGCTGATTCTTTAGTTTGAGACTTCGGAATCTCTTTATTACATTTCTTTACACATTCGTGGAAGTCTGGTTTCTCCGGTTTTACTTCTTGTTGGGCCGAGATAAAGAAAATTATCGTACTTAAAATAAGGAGTGTTCTACTGATAAAGTATTTCATTGTTAACAAAATTATACAATTGTTTCTACTACCACACTTTATATAAATTTGTATACACACACTAAATTCTCCTTTTAATATTTTCGTTATTAATTCGAGCTGATCTAAAACTAGCAATCCTTAGTTTGTATTGTTTCCGTTTGTTAATCAAAACAAATCGTTAAAGATTTTAAAATCGGTGAAGTTGCGCCTAAAAATTAAAGTTAATAGCTGCAGATAAATTGATATATTAGTATATTAAAACATATAACTCATATAGCTGTATATGTTTATACAAATTAACTAAATGTACATCAGCTTAGATATAATACTATGTTTATGAAAATTATGTGACAAAACAAATGAAATTATAAATATTCACTATATCTATATTAAAAACTTATTGAATTGTACATATTTAATAGTTCAAATATTTTATACGATTAAAATAAATGTAGTTAGTTACATATTTGTTGTAAAATTGGGTTGAAATCAAAATACCTAATACAAGAAAATAAATTTATTTAAAGCCAAAATAAAAAATTTCGATAATGAAATAACTAATATTAAACAATGTATTTAGAAGCTCAAGGCTTCCATTATAAAATTTGGGCTTCCTCTATATAATCACCATCAAGAGTCAAAATGACTTTGTAGCATTTTTTTGAGCAACCGTATGTATCAAAGCTGTCATCAATTTTGGAAGCTTCTGTGCATTTCTTTTCGCATTCGTGAAATTTACTAGGATGAGTTTCCTTCTCTAACTCTTTTTTAGGATCTAAACCGGGAAGTATATCCAACGGATCTTTCTTGGCCTCTTTTCCTTTAATAGGATTTGCGTTAGGTTTGACGCTGGGGTCTTTACTATTTGGGTCGACCTTAATATCGTTGGAATTTATACTTATCGAGGTATATAAGCTGGTGAATACACCCAGAGCTATCGTTAATGTAAATAATGGGTTGCTATATTTCATAGTAAACTAAGTTTCATTTCATGTCTTTACTTCTGTTTATATAACCATTTTATATTTTTAATATTTTAGATTAGATGTTCAAATTTTAAATACTAAATTAATACCATCACTTTAAATGATAAGCTAAATTATAACTTCCAATATAGTAATTTTAAATATTAGTTTATGAAAATAGAAAAATCTTATACATTAGTTTAGCAGTTGACAATTAGGATATTGTAATTTTAAAAGATCATCAATAAGCTTAAAAAACATCAAAATGAATTTCTCCAAATAAAATTTAAATTTGAATATACTAGGGAAAAAATAATATACTTAAAATATAATGGATAGAGTAAAATTTATATAATTATAAGTGGTTTATAATGCTTCAAATACGGTTTTAATATAAATAGTATAAATAAACAAGATGGTACGATACAAATGTATATGTGATAAAGTAAAATATAACGAATTCAAACGCTTAAATATTATGCTACGACCTCAATATAGGATGTACAATTCAAACGAATAGTCTTATATTAGTTTTAATATAGGAATTAAAAATAATAATATCTTTATCGTAATTAGAAGGAATTTTAAATCCATACAATAATATGAAAGTCAAACATTTTTTGTTAAAGGATATATTAATCTCTTCACTATTATTAACAGTTTAAACTAAGTTTTAGTCCAACTAACGTTATCAAAATTTGCTAACTTATAGTTTCCACACAGGTATCAGTTTTTATTTCTAATATTTTAATATATTTTAAACAAATAATCTGCCCCAATATTAAAGTTAAAGATGCTGCTGTTTATAAAATATGCAACAAAAAAGTTAGGTACTTCTATCTTAATTTTTATAACTTCCTAATACAACATATTCTTTTAAGGGAATACTGTGTAAAACTAAGCTTCATTCTAGAACCTTCACTATTTACAAAAGGGTAATCATCGTTTTTGCTAGTACCTTTTGAGGAGGCAGATCAGTAGATATTTTTATTAAAATCGAAAAGAACCATCAGATGCTGTAAAAGAACATAATGTTCTCAAATTTTAGAAATTTATTCGGTTAATAAGGCTTATTCTACTGAGATTTAATTAGTTCGTCGAAGAACAGGGGATATGGCACACACTTGACCTTATAATTAATTTCTTAGAGGCTTTATATACTAGTGCTAGCTATTGTCCGATATATCCCAATTGTACAGCTAGCTTAATAGAGTTGATGTAGTACAACATTTTAATAAATAGCAACAATTTTCCATGTCGTTTAATTGGATACCGAAAGTTAACTTTCAAGCACCTGACTTTAGTTTTGAGCTACAGAAATTGAACAAACTAAAAAAGGAATATTTATAAGGTAACGTGATCCAAGCATAAGAAAAATAAATTTTAAGTTGGAATTTAAAAGTTTGATAAGTTAGAATATAAATAGAAGAGCAACGATGTTGAAAATAAAGCTTGTAGAAACCTATCAACTAATTTTAAATTTATCCAAATGCATTTCTCAGTCACCACTTTACTACTAGGGCTCTTAGTCCAAAATAATTTAGCTTCCAACCTTTTCGTACCCGAAGATGCTAGCTTCGCCGTTGGTGGAACTCAGGAATCTATTCCCGAAATCAACACTAACCAAGTTTTAGCTCGTAGACAGGAGCTAGCTAAGACCGCTAAATGTCCCCCTTATGTACCAGGGAACTTTACCTCCAGATACTTCAAGCAGTCAATTGACCACAAGACCAGTAAGACTTTTGACCAACGTTACTTCGTCAACGCTGACTACTACAAACCTGGAGGCCCAGCCTTCCTTTACATCTCTGGTGAACAGGCTGCTAGATCCACCCGTGTTTCCCGTGGTTTAGTAGTAGACTTAGCTAAGGAACATAATGGTATAATCTACGCTTTGGAACACAGATACTACGGTGTATCTATGCCTTTCAAGGAGCTTACAGCCGATAACTTAGTTCACCTATCTTCTGAGAATGGTTTGAAGGATTTAGCTGTGTTTGCCAGAAACGTAATTAACCCCGTCACTCACAAAAAATTGCCTGAAAAAACGAAATGGTACGCTATCGGCGGAAGTTATGCCGGTGCTATGGCCGCTTGGGTTAGACAGCGCAGCCCTAAAATTTTCGATGGTGCTTTAGCCTCCTCTGGTCCCGTCCTTGCTAAAGAAGATTACTTCGAATATGATATCAGTGTCGGTGAAACCGTTGGTCCCAAATGCTTAAACGACGTCAACCAAGCTGTTAAGTACATCGATAACATCTATACCACCGATAAAGCCAAGTTCAAGGCTATTAAGGATGATCTCGGTTGCAGTGCTCTTACTGATGATAAGCAAACTTTGTACACTATGTTCGATACCATCGCTGCTATCGTACAATACAACACTCCTACTTCCAACCCATCAGTAGACTCTTTCTGTAGAGGATTCACTAACGCCACCACCCCCGAACAGAAATTCGGTAGCCTATTAGATACTGTCAAACTCTACTATAAGAATACCGGAAATACCTGTGTTGGATTCGCTTCGGAAGAGGATCTCCTCAACCCTGTCCCAGCTGAAAACTCCATGATGCGCCAGTGGAACTACCAGTGCTGTACCGAGTTCGGATACTGGCAAACCGCCCCTACCAAAGCCCAGTCCCCTCAACTGCCCGCCCGTTCCACTCACCTCACTGTTGATTTCTTCAACGATTTCTTCTGTTCCGAACGTATTTACGGTAAGAAAGTTGGTCCTCCTAACACTGCCGCAATCAATAACAAACGTGGTGGTAAGGATATTAATACTGACCGTATCATCTTCACTAACGGTGATAAAGACCCATGGGAGAAATTATCGGTCACTGATGTCACTAAATCTACCCCTGACCGTCCAGTTCTTATCATCAAGAACGGTTCCCACGTCAACGATCTAGGTGCCCTCAACCCTAACGCTTCCCCCTCTATCCAGGAAGTTCAGAAGACTATCGTTGAAACTATCCGCAGATGGATCAAAAATTAAGTTTAGTTTTTCAAGTTTTTTCAAAACCAACAATACCTCGTTAATTTTGCCTAATAAATAGCACTAGTTTTGTGTATTCATAGCATATTTTCCTTTTTACTTAAATTATTTTTTAACTTTATTATGTTTAATTAGAATTTACAAAAGCTATGTATTCGAGATCTAATTTAATAAAAAGTTTTGATTACTAACCTATTTGCTATAGAATTTTCGAACTTGAGTCATCTGCCTGTATATTTTTTGATATGGATGTCAACAATGCATAGCTAGCTAAAAATAAACATTTCAGGTATAAGCAAGTTTTATTGCTCCCACTAATATAGTCTGATGCTCAGTTTTGAACCACTCCACTTAGAAGTTTTTATGACGGTAGCAGTTTTTAGATTTGTAACATTCGGTGAATTTATTTTGAAATTTAACTTTTTCTATAACCTTTGGTTCGAATACGCTTTAAAAGTTACAATACATCTCATATATAATTTAAAGCTTAAACTTCGATCCGATTCTCCATTAAGGCATCATCGTGTATTGGTAATCATTCTCTCCTCTTGAACTTAATTATTTTTCTTCGTTTTAATATGGAACAGCACACAGAATTTACCCGTCCCGATTTGAGATTTTGATTTTCAAAGTTTCTTTGCTAGATCTTGATTGCGTCATTCCGAAAATATTCATTTTCCCTATAAAATAATTAATATATTTTCGGTAAGCTGAAAAAGAACTTGAAATTGAAATTTATTTTTAAAATTAGCTCTAATAGGATGTACCTCTTTAATACTATTCTCACCACTAGAGCTATGATCCCAGATATTTTCCAAATGGTAGTTGAATTCCTCTTAAAGAAGGGTAACTTAGTGCTACCTTTTAAACACAGATCAATATCTTTTTTAAATATAAATATCAAGCTTTATATAAAATTTTGTCTATAATGTTATAACTAATTTTTAAATGCTTATTATCTTCTCATTAGTACAGCTTTATAAGGGTAGAACTTATTTAATCTTGTTTTTTAAGTTGTATGTAATATAGAAGAATAGCTAACTAGAAAAGCTGATTTTTAGTACAGTAGCAACTTTATATTTATATAAATAAAATTTTAATTTTAGTTTATATCTTATAAAATAAGAGTAAATAAACAAAAAAAAATAAAACTAATAATATAGTTTTAATACAATAATTTAAATATTTTATTAAAACTTGGTATTGATTAAGTCTAAATTAAATGTAAAATTGTTTATAGCAAATTAAACAAAAAATAAATTAACATTTAAATAAATTTTAATATTAATTTTATAAAAATTTTAATCAATTTTGTTATTATTTTAATAACTTATTATATTTTAATATATATATATAATTATTAAGATTCTATTGTTATTTTTATTATATTAAAAACTTTAATAATAAGCTTAAAAAATAAAAATAAAAAAGCTAATAAAATTAGCTAAAATAAATTAATTTATTTGCTTTTTATATATTAAAAAATATATTTATTATTTTTTAGTAAATATATACTTTTAAAATAAGGAAAAATAGCTTATTTTAAACTTATAAAGTAAGTATAATAGTATAAAAATAAGCTAATAATTATATATATATAATTATTTATATAGTATAATTATATAATTAATAATATAGCTAAAGCTATATTTTAGATAAATATTTAATTTTCAGTTTTTAAGTATAGTTTAAAAAGTAAGCAAATATAAAAAATATATAAGTTTACAATTAATTTAAATAGATTGTAAAATTATAGTATATTAAAGTATAGCTTTAATAGTATTTTATATTATAAAAAGTGTATAAAATTAAGCTAAAATAATACTTTTTTTATTAAAAGTTATTTTATTAAAAAATTTATTTAAGTATAGCTTTATTAGCTTTATAAGCTTTTATTAAAAATACTTAATAATATAATTATCTTTTTATAAATATAATTGTAAAAACCCTTATTTTAATTAAATTACTAGTAGCTTAACTTATATTTAAAAAAGTAATTTATTAAAAGTTTTTTTTTAATATTTAATATAAACTTTTTTTTAAATTTATTTAACATTTTTATAAATAAGCTATTATTATACTATTTAGATTTTTCTTAAATACACTTTTTATATTTTTTTATTTTTATATACTTTTAAAATTTTAAAGTAATATTAAACTAAAATACTTAATTTTATTATAATTATAAATTAAAATTAAAATGCTTACTTTTAACTTAGCTACTTAGCTAAATTAAAATATTAATTTTTATTTTAACTATATAATAAAAACTAATAAAAAGTAATACATTAGCTAAGCTTAAATAATTTTTTAGTTTAAAAAAATATACTAATTTATTAGAAAATATAAAAAAGCTAATAATAGAATTATTTAAATATTAAAAAAGTACTATAAATAATATACTAAATTATTAATTATTTTTTAAACTAAAATAAAATTTAACTATTAACTAAAAGTATTCTACTATTATAAAAACTATTAATATACTTTTTTAGCAAAAATAATATAAAAAAGCTTTAAAAATAATAGTTTTATTATAATTATACTAATAATATATATATTTATTATTTATTTTATTATTTTTAAAATATAATACTATTTTAGCTTTTATAGAGTTTTTTTTTTAAATATTATAATTTTTTTTTATATAGTAAAAATAATACTAATATTTTATAAATATATATTAGTATATTTTTCTTATATAATAGAAATGCTAAATACTAGTAAAAATAAATTAAAAACTTTAGCTTTAAGCTAAAAATTATAATTAAAAGCTATAAAATCTAAATTTAAATATTAAAAAAATATTTATTATATTTATAAATTTAATTTTATCTTTAAGTTTATTATATTATATACTTAATATTATTAATAAAATTATAATAAATAATACAAAGCTTTATTATTAATCTTTAAAAATATAATATATTTACTTATAATACTTATTTAAATTTATAATATTTAATATATTATTATATTTGCTTTTATAAATCTAATTAATAAGTATAATATATATTATATTTAAAGTTTTTAAATATTTTTAATTAATAAATACTTTAATTTAAGATATAAAATTTACTATACTTTAAAGTTTTATTTATAATTATTAGTATATTAATAAAATTAATTTTATAAGTTTAAATTGTAAATATAAATTAATTATTTTTATTTTAGTAATTTTATTAAAGTATAAATTATTTATAATTATAAATTCTTTTTAGCTATTTTATAAATTTCATTTATTAGCTTAAAATTATTTTAGTATAATAAAATAATTATTAGTTAAATATACTATTAATAATATATAACTTATAATATAATAAATATTAATAATAGTATTATTTTTAAAAGTATAAATTATTTATATAGCTTATTTAATTTCTAAAATATATATTTTTTATTGTTTACTTTTTTATTATAAATAATAAATTTTATAAAGTTAAAATATATTTGCTATTAAAATATAACTATTAAATACTAATAAAATTTTGTTAATATTATAAAATAATAATAATTAAATATTAATTATATTATAAAATAAACTATTTTAAAATAAGTAATATTAAAAATAATATATATATATACTTTATAAATAGATAAAAATATTAAAAATAATCAGCATTTAACTTAAATTAAAAATTTTAACTAAAGCTTATTTTTTAATTTATTAATTTATTATTGCTTTTTTTCTAATTGCTTTTAAAATTTAAAAAATGTAAAATAAGTAATTAAAATTTTAAATATAAAATTTATATTAATTAATGTTGCTTATTTTATTAAATAGTTTGCTAATAATTTATTTAAAAAATTTAAAACTAATAAAAATAAATTTTATTATTATCTATTAAAAAACTTTTTTATTTTTTTATTTTTACTACTATTATCTTACTTTTTATAGTTTTTACTTACTTATAATACAAATTTTAATTTATAAATATAGCTTATTTACTTAAATATATTTAAAGTATTATTTTTATAGTATAATTATTTAGTTTATTTTTCTTTTTAATTTTTAATTTATTAGACTAATTTGTAAAATCAGCTTAATATAGCTAGAATTTATTATTTTTACTAGTATAAAATATTTATTTAGCTATACTTTTTTTATTTTAAAAATTTAATATATATTTTTACCTTTTAAATTTAAATATTTTATAACTAGTTATCTAAATATTATAAAATGTAATGTTTTTTAAATACTTTAAGTACTTATATTTGCTATTAAAGTTTAACTAAATATATAAAAGTTTACCAACTATTAATTTTTTATGTTTTTAATTTAGTAAGCTAAAATATTTATAATAAAATAATTAATATATTATAGCTTAATAATTTAGTTTATTATTCAAAAAGTTGGTAAAATATAATCTAAAATATAAAGTAATTTACTTATTTTTTAATATAATAAATTTACCAGCTTAAAATTATTATTATTTAATTATGTAAAAAAGTATTTTTTAATTTTAGCTAAGATTTTACAATTGTTTTTTTTATAGAGAGCTTTTAAAAATAATTGACAATATTACTAATTTACATTTCACTTTCCAATATAACAATGATTACTTACTTGAGTTAAGACAATGTCACTCAGAATAGTTGTAGTGTTGTCTGGTTGTTTCTTCATTGCCTTGTTGGGATGTATTGGCTTTTTCTTGTGTCTTTGGAAGTAAGTGTAATTTATCTATTCAATAAACTTATAGCTTTTTAGTCGATTAGGGGGAATCCGAAATTTGCAAAAAAAAAGTACAGTTTAATTCTTTAGGGGTAGAGGACACGGGAAAGGCGTATTTAATTTCTATTGGGTAGAATTGGATCATACGATCTAGTGATACGCCAACTAAAAATTGAATTTTGGAAGCTACGACGAAGTTAGAAATCTTATAAAGCTTAAAATCTGTGTTTACACCTTTCTCAACTGAACACCAAAAAGTAGCAAGTATGAATCGATCCGAATTCTTAGCAGTATTCCAAGAGCTAACCAACGACATCCTAGCTGAAGTGAAGTCTACCGGTATTATTGATTTAGCTTTGAACTGGGTAAAAGAAAATTTGGAATATAATGTACCTGGCGGTAAACTAAACCGTGGTCTGTCTGTGGTTGACACTTACAAGATCATCAACCCATCTGCAACTCCTGCACAGTTAAAAGATTGTGCTATATTAGGTTGGTGTATCGAATTGTTACAAGCTTTTTTCTTAGTCTCTGATGATATTATGGATGCCTCAGTTACACGTAGGGGTCAACCTTGTTGGTACAGGGTTGAAAAGGTCAAGATGGTAGCTATTAACGATGCTTTCATTTTGGAAGCTTGTATCTACAAGTTGTTAAAGAAATATTTTAATACTCATGAAGCTTATGGTAACTTTATGGAAGTGTTCCATGAGGTAAATTTGTTTTTTATTTTTTAGTAGGTTTGCTAACTTGAATTTTTTTATTTAGACTACTTGGCAAACTGAGATGGGTCAGTTAGTCGACTTGTTGTTAGCTCCTGAAGGTGAAGTCGACCTTAACCGTTTTTCTATCAAGAGGTAAACTTACCCTCTTTTTACTTTTCATTTATATTTGTACATAGCCAACATTACGTATCTAAGTATAAGACCGCCTTCTACTCGTTCTACCTACCAGTAGCTCTTGCCCTTTACTATGTAGCTTTATTCTTTAAATTAGCTACTAATATTCAACTTTTTAATAGGCTGGTATTCGTGACGAAAAGAGTCATGAACAAGCTAAATCAATTTTAGTCCCTATCGGTGAATACTTCCAAGTTCAAGATGATTATTTGGATTGCTACGGAGCACCTGAATTTATTGGAAAAATTGGTACCGATATTGAAGATAATAAAAATTCTTGGTTGATCGGTAAAGCTTTGGAATTAGTCAACCCCGAACAACGTAAAGTTTTGGATGATAACTATGCTAAGAAGGATCAAAAAAATGTTCAAGCTGTGAAACAAGTTTATAAGGATTTAAATTTGGAGCAGGAGTATTTCAAGTTTGAAGAGGAGACTTACAAAAGTTTATGCCAAGATATTGAAAAGCTGGATGCTAACGTTTTAAACCCTCAAATCTTCCTAACTTTCTTAAACAAGATTTATAAACGTTCCAAATAAGTATCAAAAACGTCAATAAAATTTACAAGTTTTAATA
This sequence comes from Capillidium rhysosporum, assembly GCA_037055185.1. Lineage (NCBI taxonomy): Eukaryota > Fungi > Entomophthoromycota > Entomophthoromycetes > Entomophthorales > Capillidiaceae > Capillidium > Capillidium rhysosporum. Next base: position 20,491 of record JAWQFY010000334.1, on the reverse strand, counting down.
AAAGTCAGTTTATTTTCTATTTAATAATTTTTTAAAGACAGATTTAAATATTAGCTTCAAACTAAGCAAAGAATTAGTATACACTTGTAAAAATTACATGTAACTAATTGATCAGCCTTATTATCTAATCAAGCGGTATTGAAGGGTATATAAATTTGTTATTTTAATATTGTACTACATCCAAATTATTTTCAATTAGTTCGACTAGGTATAAGCTGTTATTTTTAATATCGGATTCGAATCTGTTTGAATTAATCAGGTGTCACTTTAGCCTTCAAATACCACCGCCTAGTTGAGTAGAAGCGACAGGTCATTTCAAGCTACAATGCATGGACAGTAGTACCTTTTCGCTTTAAATAGCAGGTAGAATCAGTAACTTTACTTTCCGGTTAGGAGGTGTATTAGCTGGTAAGTTGGGATTGAATCGCAGTCACATCCATAGCGTGACATACACAAATTAATCGTTAAATTGATGTCAAAAATAACCTTTTGTCCAGTATCCGAATCGGTTAGTAACAGCTTCTTATCTTAGGCTTTTAAGTTATGATTATCTTCATTTAAAATTTCAAATTGATAAATTAAAGTTTGAATGGTTTATTGGAAAGCAGTTGATTCAGATAGCTTAATTTAAAGTAACAGAGCAATACTTCCAATTAATGACCTTTCCATAGCTATTTTATTTGGTGATCGGTTTCGTTAATGGTTAAAAGCGACAGGCTCCCTTTAGAACTTGAGCATAAACATCTCAACTTTATTAAAACTAACTAATATTAAAAATGCAGATTTTTGAAATTTTATTTTAGGAGTGTCACTTTATATCCTTATTTTTAAAGCCTAAAAACTTAACGTTAAGTTTACTTGCTAATATTCAATAGCGCAATAGTTTAAGCTACCGTCGCCGTCAGCCTGTACCAAAGTATTCTTAATACCAATCGTATTTAGCCTACATTTCAAAAAATATATACCATAAACTTTTATCTATCAAATATAAATTTATCAACGTAAATCTAAAATAGCGTAAGGAGTATTCAGCTTTTTTTTAAATTTCTTATAAAAAATAATCTTCATTATTTAATAAAATTAGAACTAATATAAATGAAAAATGAACCTAAAATTTAAGATTCTGGTAAATTAGAATCATATCTACTCAATAAGTTTTAAGACTTTGGTAAAGCGCATCAAGTTAAACTAATCTACTGGCAACTGAATCTATAAATTGGTACCGGCATACTGTTACTGTGGTCGTGAAAAGTTGTAATTTTATGTTGCAATCGCTGTATTCCATAGTATATGTGGTTAAAGTTGGCATTCAAAAATTCGTAAAGGTTTGAAGTTGAGTTTTGAATTACTTTATAAAGTTTGAAGAATTGGGTTTTTGAAAAAAGCTGACGTAGTTAGTTTAGACTTGTAAAATCTTAAAACATTTGTAGATTTGATAGAAATAGCTTATATATTGCTACTTAAAAGAAGAAGAGGGATGTTATTGAGTTTATAGAGAGGAACAGATACAGAATAAAAATAATGTTAAGCTTTTAGCTACATATATATATACCTTAAATATTTTAATTCTAAGTATAAATATGCAGCTATATTAATTTATTAACTTAGTTAAGAATGTAAATAGAAGATATAGCAATTATATTTATATAAGTTTATTTATTAACCTTAATACAATTAGTCTTGTTATCAACTTAATATTACATTATTAATAACTGCACAATGTGACTACAATAATCTTTATAAAGCTTATTTCTACCTATAACTAATTTTAATAGTTATTTTATTTAGCTGATAAAAATCTTCTTTTAAGCTATTTTTTACATTTTTAGATAATAATAAAAATAAATATATAGTTTATTCTTAAACTATATACTTATTTTGTCTAATTTTTACTTTGAAATATTAGATTGTATTAAAATGTATACTTAAATTATTAGTTATTTATATTAAATAGTGTTTTTTAATTATATTAAAATAACTTAGTTTTATACTTTAAGTTTTTATTAGTATTTTTTTTAATTATTTTTAAATAGTTTTATTTAAATTCTAATTTATTTTAGTTAAATTACTTACTTATTTATATATATATATTTAAAGTAGCTAAATTAAGCTTTTAAGTAAATTTTATTTAGCAGTAATAAAAATATTAATAAAGTTATTATAGTTAGTTTTTTAGAAACTAAATAAACTTAATTATTATAAATAGCTAAAAATTAAAAATATATATTATAATTTTAAAAGAAGTTTATTTAAATAAAAATATTTTTTTTATTTTATAATTAAAAGTTATAAAGTTTTAAGTTATAATTTATAATTTAAAACTATTTAAATATAAACTATATACTTTTTATAATTATTTTAAAAAAAAATTAAATTTATTTTGCTAATATCTTTTATAATATAAAGGTTTTATAAAGCTATATATATTTGATATAAAATTATAAATTAATAGTAATGTTTTTTTCACTATATAAAAAAATAAGTATAATTTAAATATATATATTTTTTTAGTAGTTTTTAGACTTTATATAAAAATGCTTAATCTAAAAGTAAAATTCTAATATTTTATATATATAATATATAAACTTTGTTGTTTTTTTAATAATTATTTAAGTAAATTTATAAATTAGTAGCCTTTCTATTAAAATTATTATATATAATAAATATATAATTTTTAATATATTAAATATATTTTATACTTTTAAAATATAGTATTAAAAATTAATTTTTTATATTTAAAGTAGTATAAGTTATAAAAAGCAATATAATTATTAATTGTAACTTTAAACTATAAATATTTCTAATTTTAATTAAGCTAATATATTTTAACATTTTAGCTTATTTATAAATTGTTTAATTTTATTTATATTTAAATAAATTTCAGTTATACTAAAAGAAAATAACTTTAAATATTTTAAATTTTATAAATTTTATACTTTAACTATTTAATTAAAATAATAAATTTTAGTTTTAAAATATAATTTATAATTATTATTTATAAATAATGCTATATTAAATATACTTTTTAATAGTTAAAATAATATAAAAGAGGAATTATATACATAATATATAGTTATATTTTAAATTTATTATATATATATATACTAAGTTTATATTTTTATATTTTTATATTCTTAAAATATAGTTTTAATAACTAACTTTAAATTTATACTTTTATTTTATATAGTATAGCTAAAAAAAATTAACTATAAATATATTATATTAATTTAATAAGTATATAATTTTAAAAAGTGTAAAAAAAAATTTTCTTACAAAATAAAAAAAAGTTAAGCTACTAGTAATAGCAAAATTATTTTTAAAGTAGTTTTATTTTACTTTATTATATATTTTTTAAAAAATAATTAATAAAAGCTTTATAAATTTTTTTAGTTTTTTTAATTAAAATAAATTAAATAACTTTGTATTAATTATATCTATAATTAATATAGCAATTTCTAGCTTACTATTTTAAAATTTCTTAACTATTATTAATTTTAATCTTATAGCTTTTATAAATTTAATATATTATATTGTTTTTAATATTATTCTAACTTTTTAAATATTTAAACTAGTATTTTAAGTTAAAATATTATAGATTTATAATTTATTTATTTTAAATATTAAATAACTTTAATATTAAAAAAGGTAGTAGTAAAAAAAATATTATAAAACTACTAGTATAGCTAACAATATTAAACTTAAAAAAGATTATATTTAAAAGATTTAAAATAGTTTTAAAAAACTACTAAAATAGAAAATAAGCTAGAAAATTATAACTAGTATATATTAAATTTTAAAATTTTTAAAGTAAAGTAAAAAATAAAAAGGTATTAATGTTTAGTTAGTTAGAAGTAAATAAATAAATTTTAAATATATTAAAAAAAAATTATATAGTTTATTTAAAATATAAACTATAATAATAAAATAACTATTTAGTAAGTCTGAATTTTTATTTTTATTTTTTTAAAGTTTTATAAGTTGTTATTTTATTAAAAAAATATATATTAATTTTTTTTCTTATTTATAGTTTAGATTAAAATAAAAAATATTTAAAAAAATACTTAAGTAAAGTTTTAAATCTTTATTTATTAAATATTAATTATACAATTTTTATTTTTTATTTATTAAAGCTTATTTTTTATTTATTATAATATATATATATAAGTAAAAATATTTAAAAAAGAATAAAATATATAAAATATATAAAAAGTTTTATTAATTAAAGTTTATTTTTTAGCTTTTATTTTATCTTATATTTATTTTTAATAAATTTATATTTACTTTATATAACTTTTAGCTTATTTTTTACTTAATAGTATTTATATATTATTTTAGCTAATTTTTTATAAAATGCTAGTATATTAAATATTACTTAATTTTATTTATTATTTTTTAATTTAATTAACTTAAACTTTTTTTAAATTATTAATTAAATTTTTTTCTTTAAAATAGCTTTTAATTTAAAGTTAAATAAACTTATTTTCCTTTTACTTTTTTAAAATCTTAATATAAATAGTTTTATAAAGCTCACATTAAAATTTTTTAATAGATCCATTTTAACTATTTTATGTATATGTTTTGCTTTAAAATATTTTATTTTATTTTAACTTTAAAGTCTAATTACCTTTTTTATCTTTTGAATGATAAACTAAGCCAAATAAAATATTTAACTTAGAATTTATAAACATATATTTTAACTATATATTAAAAAAATGGCTATAAAATATATTAGAAAATATAATATTAAAACTGTAGGTTTAAATAATAAAGATAATATAGTAGAACAAATTATGTCTATTTCTTGAATTATTTAAATTATTCTTAATTATAATTTTTTTAATATTATCTTAAAAACAATTTCCTATTAAATTATAATTTACAACACCATTTATCAAATAGTAGAACCAGTCTCCCACTAATATCGGTATTGACCTTCACTATTTTGTTTTCATCTATAGTCAACTATATGCTGATCTTTCTTGATCAACGAATCTGAAAGGTATGTATGTATTAGATCATAACGATATATTAAAAAATTTGCTAGTTATGACATTTATCCGAAACTTCTAACTTAATATTTTCAAATTAATTTGTACCTATTTTAAACTTTTAATTACTTTTAATTTTGACATAAAAATAAAATTCAAATACGTATATAATATACATATATACGTAACTATTATTATACTTTTGCATAATAAGAGTGTACCACTGATACTTAATATATTTGAAAAAAATAGTTCGTAAGCTGCCTAAGCTTATTGAATCTGTTGATAACCCTACAATATAAAGAAATTAAATTTAAGTATCAACTTTAGAGACAATTGAATACTAAAAACTATTTTTAAATAGTTTATAAATCATGATGTAGAAACTAAAAGTAAATATTAGGATAATAAATAGATAGAGTTTTATTAACTAGAGAACTGTTTACCACTCATTTCAAAATTTTCAAAGGGTACTTAATTCTCCCTTTCAAAATCGAACATACCGATGGAGTTAGAAGTACCGTGGAACGTATTAAAATTGTTATTGTTGAGGTTAGGTGGCTGGTACACCGATTCTTTTGACAGTTGAGATTTGAGCTGGTTAGGTGAACATGGTAAGTTCAAACTATTTTTAAACAAGGTCCGCTTCACGAACCCCAGTAAGTTACCCAAGGAGCTACGGCGTTCGTGCCGTTTCGAATCAGCTTCGTTGTTAACATCTGTCATCTCAGCTGGTCCAACGAGGTTAGGCTCTTGGTCATCGACGTCGTTTAACCGAGCAGTGGTCACCCGATTAGGGTTGGGGTTTCGATTCATTCCATTGTACGGTTCTCTAAACTTGAGCTGAGGCATATTAAGGGTGGTAGCTGTAGCCAAGATAACCTGGGTGTTCATCCGAGAGTTATGGTCGTAGTTAGTATCGGTAGTAGTAGACTTTTGTAGATGGGTAGGATGTGAGCTATAGCGGTTGATATCGGGGGCATCCCTACCTCTACCGTACCAAGGATCTTGGTCCGTATCTCCGAAGCTACTGTTACGGTTATGCCTAGTGTTAGTAGGTAGTGAGCGATTAGTCCTATGCAGGTTAACCAAATTACGCTCGCTGTTTGAGTCGGGAGTAGCACAAGAGTTGACTATGGAGAGAGGTACATGTTCTTCCACCTCCAAGTTGGATTTGTGGTAATTCAGTTTGGAAGGTTTAGCCATGGTGTGGGTAAGGGTGGGAGCGTTCCAGGACTCGCTAAGCTTGGATATAGAAGAGTCTGTGACCACGTTGTCCAGAGTACGTGCCATAAAGGTTAGTAACTCACGTGCTAACGGCTCCGGAGTGGACTCGACCGAAGCTTTACGTAGTAAATACGGTGCTGCAGATGGGGAGGAGAAAGTGACGGGTCGAGTACGCAGTCGCATACTGGGACTTTGTGAATCTCTTAGATAGTTGTAGTTGTTGGGGGTTAGTAGGTTGTTGGATGTTTTCGGTTTGTCGATCTTACGGGCGATTTGGAAATCTAGGCTGGCCAGGTTGGATTTCCTACGCAGGTTGGTGGTCCGGGCATGCTTACCCAACAACATACCACCGATCGGCTCAACGTGGATACCGTTGTCGATGGAAGGTTTGGGTTCGAGATCCGATTTAGAGATGCTTAAATAGATCTGTTCGTCACGTTCTAGACTGTCATACAAGGAAGGTCTCCTAAATCTCAAGCTACAACTCGGCCTGGGGCTATCCTTAGAAACTTCGAAATTGGTAAAAGTTTGAGAGAGTGGTTCGTCATCTAACTGAAGATTGAGATCTAGATACTTCTTGACCGAGTTTCGCTTGTTGGCAAAACTAGGACGTGGGTCCACGTACGACTGAGTTATTAGCACCGGGTGGCGGTTGTAGCTCAAATCGCTTAATGAGGAGTCGGCGGTGGAAGGGCGTAGCGGTAAATCGATCACTGTATTCAAGGTAGGAGTGGGAAAGTTGTTGTAGTCTAATCCCAAGCTGATACTCCGTTCCAAATTCACACCCAGATTCAAGTCGAAGTGATTACGATTTGATTGGGAGTGTTGGTCCAGGTCGAGGTAGGTTCCGGAATCCCGTATATAACCTATATCGTCAAATATATCTTTACGATTTATGAAATTGGGTCGGTTCGCCACTTGGCTGTTCCTATCCACCATACCAGTACAATTACTGAGGAAGGGGTGAGCCAAAGCCAACTTAGCGGTCATTCTTCGATTCGGATCATACTGAATCAAATTGACTACGAATTCCACCAACTCGTTATCCAAACAGGGGTAGCTCGTCAAATTGTCCAACAAGTTACCAGTGGCAAACTTTGGGAAGCGATATCCGGAGACTGCTGCCAACTGTACACCTAGCACCCACAAACCTCCGAAGGAAGATCTGTCGTTGGGTGACCCTAAAGTAGTAGTTATACGGTGCAGCATGTCCAGGTCGTGATCCCCTGGGAAGAGCGGTAGTCCAGTCATTAACTCTACCGTTATACACCCCACTGCCCACAAATCAATCGAGGTGGTGTAGTTCTTGTACGATAGGATTACCTCAGGGGCCCGGTACCACCGTGTTGATACGTATGGAGTTAGCTTCCTACCACCCTTATCCACTTCACGTACCAACCCAAAATCAGCGATTTTAACTGTTCTACCCGAAACTAAGATATTCTCCGGCTTCAGATCACGGTGGAATAATCCCATATCATGCATGTAAGATAAACCAGACAACACCTGGTACCTGAAATAAAAAAGATTAATATATTGATTCGTAAATCGGACTACATTATCGAACGGATACTTGAACGGGGTTGATAAGTTCCGGATCGACTCTGTAATACTTCGTACAAGTTCATATCCATATACTCAAAGATAAAATATAAGCTAGTACCTTTCACTACAAAGTCTAACATACTTATCAAATTGGGATGATTTAAAGCTTTCAAAGCCTATATTTATAAAAAATAAGCAAATAATTAATATTTTAGTTATTCAATTTGTTTAACACTTACTTTTACTTCACGGTTACGTTGTTTTAAATTAAATTCATAAAACTTCTTATGCACTTTCTTTATAGCTACCTAAAATACAAAATTTAAATTTAAAAATCAAGGTTCATATTGTAAAAGTACTTTTTTCCCTTCCTTTTTATCTACCGCTTCAAATACCGAACCGAAAGCTCCCGCATTTATCTGTTGTGAAACTATATACCTATCCATACCACTTCAACCTAACGTTGATTATTATTTCTAACTTGTCTCGATTTTAATCTTAAGTCCAATTCGAAATTACAATTGCAGATTGAATTAAATAAATTTGTCGCTTAAGGGTCCTATTAACTTGAATATTTTTAAAAGGTGTACGCCAGTTTGGTGTAAAAGTATTAAGGTAATAAAATAAAGTTGATATTAATTAAAACTATTGATTAAAAATTAATTATTTAAAGCTAAAGCTAATTTAACTAAATGTGGGCTTCGATTTTATTTTATGAATTGATAAAGGGAAAATTTTAAATGTCAGTCAAATTTTCAACTTATCAAAAGCTGTAAAAGAGAAGTCTGCCCAAAACTGTTAAAATGTAGAACTTTATTTTAATACGGATACACTTTTTTAAACAAGTAAGGAGCTATTAAAAGTTATTTTAATTTCGCTTATACGTTATAGCGTACTAAACAAATCTAGAAGGAAGTTAAGGAGGGATGAGAGATGCTTAAGACCTTAAACCTACAAATCGTATGCTAGTAATAAATTACCTTTCAACACCACGGAAACTTCCACCAACCTTTTCATTTAAATGGTGCGTACCCATCAAAATAAACCAATGTTCGTAAAATAGCACCGCTTCCAACTTGGGTACGAACGAAAAATAAATTTAATCCATTGGTTATATTTAAAAACGGTGGTGCTAAAGGTTTAGTTTGGGTTGGAAGTTTTAGCTTGAAACGTAATCGTAAAACAAACTTAAAAATTAATTCCCAGCTCATTACTCAAAACTGTGTGCATCATCATATTTAAAAAATAGTGGAAGGATGGGCCCGTTTTAAATGTTAAAAAATCCAATCAAATTTTATTGAAATCTGCAAAGTAAGAATAATAATATATTACCTTATAAGGTTTACATTTATTAATTAATTGAAAGTATATCTCAAATAAACAGTTAAAGGTAGTAAGTAGGAAAAAGTATATTAAAAGAAGGCAATATGAAAAAATAATTAAACTTCTTATTTTTGTTTATAAAATATTTTAAAAAGTATGGTAAAACAATTAACATTAAAATAAATTAGTAATTTAAAATTAATTAATATATATTAAAAAACTTTCAAAACTTTACCAAAATAGTTTAGATTAAAAATAGCTACTTTCAATTTTAAAAATTAAATAATAAAAAATTAAGCTAATAAAATTAGCTGAAAATAAATATTTTTAATTATAGCTATTTGTTTTTTATATGTTTAAAAGTATATACTATTTAATATACTTTATTAAATATTATTAAAATTTTAATGTAGAATTAATATATTTATATACTAATAAAAAAAACTGTTATTTTTAGTATATAAATATATATATATTGAAATTTATAGCTTATTTTAGTATAAAAGTAAGTTAATTATTATAAAAATTACTGTAATTATATATATATTAAAAAATAATTATATAGTTAGTAATATAGCTAAAACTATTAAATATTTAACTTTTACTATAACTAAATATAAAAATGTAAATACTTTTAATTTATAATCAATTTAAATAAACTATAAAATTATAGCATTATTTTAGATTTTAATATAATTTAAATATTAGCTTAATTTACTTAGTCTAGCTAAATAAATTTAATTTAAATATACTTTAAGATATTCAAAGCTATTTTTAAAAGTATATAACTTTATAAATTACTAACTTTATTATTTTTATATATTTTTTACTTTTTTTTATGCTTATTTAATTTTTTTTCTAACTTTATATAATAAATATTAATAAATTAATTAAAATTTTAAGTAAAAATATTTTTTTTATTTTAATATTTTTATTTAAAAACTTATTAATTTTTCTATTAATTTTTTGCTAATTATACTTATTTATATTATCTATTAAGCTTTTATAAATGTTACTACTATAATTAATAATAATGCTAAACTTTATTATCTTTTTTTATCTTTTTTGTATAAATGGTTATATTTATAGCTACTTTAGTATTATAGTATTTTATACTATATAATGTAAAGTTTGCTACTAGTATTATATTAAAAACTAAATATTATAATTATATTTTTATTTGTTTATAGATTATTAAATATAAATAAAATTAAATAATCTTTAAGCTTTGTAAATTAGTATATTATTAAAATAATTTTAAAAAAAATTAGTATATACTAAAATTAAACTTTTTAAAGATGCTAACTATTTAAATAAAATTATTTAAACTAATAAATATAATTTTAATAAGTATAAAATTATAAATTAATATATATATATTACTTTAATTAAAATTACAAATTTGATTATATAATATATAATAATTTATACTAATTTAATAACTTTAAAATTAACTATTAAAGCTATACTTTATTAGTATAAAAAATATTTGATATATATAAAAAGTAATTTTAATGCTAATATTTATATAAATTTATTTAATTAGTTTTATTTTAAGTTTTTCTAAAAAGTTTGTTTAAAAAACTATTAAAATATTTTAAAATATTACTTTTATACTTTTTATACTATTATAATAACTAAAAATTATAATAAAAATACTAGTATTAAGATTTTTAACTAGCTTATATATAGTTTAAATCTTAACTTAATTAAAAATATTTAGGTAATAATAATATAAATTTATTAAAACTATACTTTATTAGAAAATAGTATCAAGTTATAAAATTATATTAAATATATGTTTTTTTACTTAATAAAAAAATAGAATACTAGTAAAGTTAATAAATAAAAACTTATAAATAGCTATAAAAAGCATTTTAATAAAGTAGTAAAAACTTAAAGTTTATAGCTTTTAGCTATAAAGTATAGAATTAAATATTAAAAAAATATTTTAATATAAATATACCTTTTTTCAAAGTTATTATAATAGTTTTTTTATTTATTATATTTTTATATATAAAATATTTTTTAATATAAATATTATTTAAATATCAAAAATTTAATATATTTTTTTTAAAAACTAGATTTATACTAGTATTTTATATTTTATTATATTATTTAAGTTTTTTTTTTAAAATTTTAAATATATTTTAATATATTTCAATTTTAAAAAGGTATAATATTTTTAAAAGTAGTCAATTTTTTATTTAAGCTATTATTATATTAAATATTTTATTATTTTTTATTTTTTTTATTTTTTTTTATTATTTAATATAAATTAATTAAAAATTTTAGTTAATTTAAAATATAAATTAGTATTTTATAAAGTAAAGTAATCTTATTTTTTTACTTACTTACTAGTATATTTTAAACTTTTAAGTTTATATTTATTTTTCTTTTTATATAGTATAAAAATATAAAATAAAGAATATAAGTATTTTAGTAATATTACTAATAATATAGCAATATAGCTATATAATACTATTTCTAAAATATACTTAATGATAATAATTTTACTTTAATAGTATTATTATAAAAGCTTTTATTTAAATATATTTATATATATTTATATATAATATTATAAAAATAATTTTAAAAATATAAGTATTTAACTAATATTATATATTTTTTAATTTATAAACTAGATTTTAAAAAATACTTCTATTTATTAATATATTAAAAATTAATATTCTATATTTATATATATTATTAAAAATAAGTTATTTTAATTTTAATAATAATAAAGTTATATTATAATTGTAAGATATTTCTATTAGTTTTAGAATATTTTACTAATTTATATATTGGTAAAATATTTTAAAACTAATAAAAATGCTTTAATTTTATTTAACTTTACTTAATTTTATTAAACTTTTTTCTAAATATTATTTTCCACTTATACTTTTTTATTAAAAATACTATCTACTAATTACTTTATTTCTTTTTCTTTTTCTTTTCTAAATATCTTAGCTAATAATATAATTATTACAATTAAAAACTTACTATTTAGTATATATATTTATAAAGATATTTTATACTAATTAGATTACTTACCACTACTAAAACTAGTAAATCACTTTTAAGTTTAATTTTATATATTGTACTCTAACTAGTTTAATCATTTCTTATATAATAAGCTTGTATATCTTTTTAAAAAGTAAAGCTATTAGTTGGAGCAGCAAAAGCAATAATTTAAATTTATTATATTTGTATAAAATTATAATTTTAAAATATTTATTATTAAATACAGTACTTATTTTTTATATACTACACTATATAGATAAAAAGCTACTCAATTTTTATTGAATACTATATTTATTTCAACAGATAGTATTAAAGTAAAATTGATTTAAATAATTGTAATCCAACTTTTTATGTACTGCTTCTAAATAAAACCTTGCTCCTTTTTTATTAGCTATTTGAAATAATTGGTTAACACTAAAAATAGTAAGGAAGATGAATAGTTTCTTAAAGTAAAGTAGCTAGGTAGGGGTACAGCACTAAAGCAACAGCAGTAGTAAGGTTTTAATTAGGAATTGGTACGGTATAGCGTAGTGTTTGACGAATCGTTAATATAGCCTAAATAAATCTATAGAAAAGGTTTAATTTAACATATAGGACTTTATTTCTATACTCTCGTTAAGGTTAATTATATATTAATTTTAATAGCTATTTTTATCTATCGGTAAAACCGATATAAATTTGGTAAAGTTCCTTTCGATCAAGTAAGTGAACTTTAGCGTCTGGTATTAAGGGTTGGACTGTTTTTAGTTTATTCTAATTTTTAGTTTAAATTGAGATTTTTAGTTTCGTTAAGTGACTCTGTTTGAATCGGGAAGGTATCGATTCAAGTTCGGACGAAGGCGTACGAATTTTTATTTAAAACCTTTCGAATTGATTGAAGGTACTGAAGATTTATTTATTTATTTTATAGGCCGATTCTTTAATTTAACCGTCAAGTTACACCAATAGTTTAAAGTTAATAAAAATTTAGTTTTATTTAAAATTTATAAGAATCAGCTCTTGCTCTAAAATTGACTAAATTTTAATAGCCTACTTTTAACGAATTAAATTTAACTGAATTATAAACCAACAAATGCAACCAATAGTTAAAAAAGTAGCTAAAATTGATATAAATTAAGGATTACTAAACGAAAATTAATAATTTAATAGTAGCAACAGTTGAATAGCTATAGATCGTATAGTTACCACTTAATACGTTTACTAAACTATTTCAAAATTATTAAGAACCAATCTGTTAAAGATCTATATATTTAAAATAGTGGTATGGCTGAATTTTTTAGAACTTAAAAAGTTGATGCGAAACTTTATATTTAAACTAGTTTTTTTAGATCATACATTCAAAATGGAACGTTCAATCAATTTTAATTGTTACATCAGTTTGAAATTGTTACATAATCGAATCTTTAATCGATTTAAATTTTAAGCAAACATCCTTTTGAAAGGTTAGATCGATTTATAAAAGGGAAGGTCGCTAACTGGATTTTTTTAATAATTTTCGTATCGTTTAAACTTCTGTGGGGAGGATACCTTCCCTTTTAAAAGTACAAACTTGTTTGTACACTTATTCCGTTTAAACTTAGCTAACGCGTATTGGATAGTATTAATTTTTAAGGCATATCCGAACCGATAAGTTTGAAAAAAAATTATGTTACCAAAAAATTTTATTAGATCTATATAACTTTACTAAAAGTTTAAATGGTCGTTGAAATATTGTTGAACTTTATCGCTAAAAATTTACCCTTTAAAGATCTATCCCTTAATTTTTAAACAGTTTACAAATTAGTTCTATCTATATGTACGTTTAGATACGTTAGTGGTACTTAAGGTTGAAACCTTGAATAACCGATCTGACAAGTGTAGTTGTAAAATGGTAGTACTTAAGGAACACTAAATATCGGTAAAATTAAAGTATAAAAAGAACATCTTAAAATTTTTTATTTACAATTCAAATGAAGTACTATACCAATAGCTTAAAAAAAACAAAACTAAAAATAAATGTTCTACATCGTAAAAAGGGGGTAGGTATAGAATCAGTTGAATCTCTCAATACTTTTAGAGTCGACGATGGCTGCACTACATACCTTTAGATCCAGCATTAAGAACTTATCCTGGTACAGTTCCTCACTATCCTCGCCTACCCAGTCGGTGATCAGGGTAAGGATAGATTGCTGTTGGAGGGATCTAAGGGTTTCGGAGACCGAGGGTGGGTAAGTGGTGGGGGAGGTCGACGATGGGGAAGGTAACCAGGAACGTAGGTTAGCGGTGTAGACGAAGGCACGCTTCGGTTTGATGGGGAGCTGCACATCCAGTACACTACCCGTTTTAACTTTAGCTAAACGTTGGTCGTTGGAACGGACTGATCGGACTGCAAATTGGCGGAGAGTGGATAAGGAGCCTTCCTTGACGTGAGGACGTTTAGATTCCAACGCCTTCTCGACCATCTTACGGTTAGTCACTTTGGTGAAGGTGTGGCGGTAAGCTGTTTGGTCAACGCTAGGGATAGCAGGAGCTATCTGCGCTTGAGCTACTTTGGTATGGGAAGGAACTGGGGAGGACGCAAACGAGCTTAAAGAGTGTTCTTTACCGTAAGGCTCGAATCGGAACCATCCTAGTACGAGGAAAAGTATAAGGAAGAGAAACGGAAAAACTGCGTTGAAGTTTCTTACATTTTGACCTTTTTGTTCATCCTCAGGGAAGTTGATGAAGTTGGACATCTGTTCTTCACCCATAGTCTCATCTGGGTAGACGCGGATGCTATCAAGGTGGGAAAGGTAGATATCCGGGTTAGGCAACTTGTGCGCCATCTCCTGGATCATCGATTCGAGTTGGGATATACGTTCCAGGAGGACAAGGTTGGTATGGTTAAGCTGTTTGTTGTCGGATTCCAGGTTAGTCAGGTACTCCTTCTTCTTCTGACGGGATATCATAGCGGAGTGACGGTTACGGATCAACCGCTCACTTTTCTTCTGGAGGGTACGGGACCGGTAAGCTTCGGCACTTTCTGACGAACGTTTTGGTTCGACGCTGAGGCGCCGCGCAACCTGGTTATAAAGGGGACTTACTTCGAGCTGGCTAGCTACTATAGGCGCTGGTTCGATCTTGAAAGGGATATGCATCTCTGGACTAACAAATACTGGTCTAGGTGCAAGTATTGGCATACCAGGGCATACTACTTTGACTTCTTCAAGTACTTGCTTCTTCTTTCTACCTCTCTTACCTCTACCCTTAGTAGGTTCTTCTTGTGAAGTGAGGGGAGTGACAACTTGAGTATAAGCTGGGGTACTTAAATCCAACTGTGAATCGTTGGCTACCGGTTTAGCACCGAGGTGTGATGAAATTAAATCTAATTCTGCAGTGTTACTAAAATCGGTACCAAATATCTGTTGGTTATGGTTGGTTTGAAATAAGTCGAAGTGCTCTTGCTTTATCGGGTAATCGGGTAACAAAGACTTCTGGAAATTACATGTAAGCTGACTGTAATCGTTGGTTGAAAACAGATGACTTTGCGCTTGAGTGGTACCAAGGTTCGGTTCGAACAGATTCATCTCCGATTGGTTTCCAGGTGATAGCGATGAGGGCGAACCAGTTTGTAAAAAGTTCAAGTTACTTGGTGATAAGCTGTGGTTCGAGTTGTTAGGTTCCGTTTGCTGAGGTTGGGAAGGTGACAGGGATGAGATAGTAGTTTCTTCGTACACCTTAGTGTTGAATAAAGCCATGAAGTGTTCGTTATCTTCGTAGTATGGTTCCATAGATGCTAAAGGTTGTGCTGTATAAAAATGCGGCTGGGTTAGTACTAAATCAATAGTTCGCTAAGGAGAAGAAGAGGGGTTAGACTAATTTTCAGTTTTGTACTTATCAGTTTTACTCTTTATGTCCTAATGTTAGGGGCAATACAGTAATTCAATAACTCCGTGAATTAGATAACTTTATTGGCCTTATAAATCATTCTTCCAAATTTAGTTGCTAAAGAAATCAGAAGACGTAAGTTTCATAATTCAATTATAAAGTGTGCATCTGATAAATTAATTATGAAACTTTGGGCCCACCCTATAAATTAATTAGGGTGGAAATCCTTTACTTTTACTAAAGTCTAATTTTATGGGTGTTCCACTGACAAAATCTACAGCTTCAAATTTGATAATAGGTTAAGTTACTATTCTCGAGATTAAGCCAAAGGTAAACAATTAGAAAAGTAAGCTACTCAGGTGGATAAGTTTTTGGCGGTTTGCCAATAACCAATAAGCTATCGGTTCAATATTTATATTAATACCCGTAGATAACTGTTCATTTTTGATTTCAATTTTTAGCTGGAACTATTTAAAACTTTCGAAGTTGTGGATGTTTACCGAAGATAGAAATGATCCAAATTTTTTACAAAAGCGTACAACAAATTAAGGAGCGTTAAAATAGCTTCGTTTTATTGGCTTTTGCGTAATAACTACGTAATAGTAGGTTCTAGAAAATCGAGAGATTTTAAAGCATCGATCGGTATCAAAAACAAACAAGTAAATAGGCCAAGTAAAATGTAAAGGAAGAAGCATAGTAGAGGTGTAGTTTTGTTCCAGAAAACGAATAATTATTTAGGTGTAGCTTTAAAAAGTAGGAAGTAGTACAATTCATCTTATATGTATATTATTATAACGTCTATTGGAACAGCTGTACTAGTTAACTTATATTTTATATAGTAATTACAATTTTCTTTTTAGTTAAAATATACCTATTTAAATATAATCAGTAAGCTTAAAAGCAAAATTTTAAAACTATAAGGTACAAGAATTTTCTAGATAGAACTAACTTAAATAATTTGGCTAATAAACTTTACTCCAATTATTTTACCTATAAAGTAAAATTATCCAACTTTTATAAAGGAATAGAATAAATTTAGTTTTATACATTAAGAATTTATCTACTTTTGGTAAGTAAATAATAAACTAATAAATTTAATAGTTTAAAAAATTGTAGTACAATTTAGTTAAATATATTTTTATATAAAGAATAGAACTATACTATATTTACTAATTTTTATATTATAATTAAATTAAAATTATATAAAATTTAAATTATTCTAAAAAATGAATTCTAATTACTTATATATGCTGTGTATATTCATGTATATATATTTATAGATATATCAGAGTATTTTGAGACTAGATAACATTTAAAAAAATTTCTTCCTTATTTTTATTTTTAAATCAAAATTTTAAATGTTTAAATTATTAATAGATAAAATAAATTAATTTTTAAAATTTATAAAAAGCTTTATAAAAAAAGGTTTAAAGAACTTAACTTACTAATAAGGTAATAATAAAAAAGTAAAAATAAAAATAAAAATAAAAACTTTTAATAAATTAAGTAAGTTTAAATTTATATATATAATAATAATAAGTTAGGATATAGAAAATACTTTTAAAAAATTATATAAAAGAATAAATATAAAAATATAAGTAAATACAAACTTAGTAAAAGTTTATCTAAAAGAAATATATATAAGATAATAGTATTAAAAATTTTAACTAATATAAAAGTATAGTTTTAAGTTTTTAAATAGTGAGAAATTATTTTTAACTTAATTTTAAATTTTATTTATTTACTCTTAATATATATTTTTTAATTTATTTTTAAATCAAAATAAGCTAATATGCTCAAAAATAAATAAACTAAAAATATTTTTTTTAATTTTTATATTGTTATTTTTAGCTAGTTCTACCTACTTTTTTAAATATATTAAAGTTATACTATTTAAAAAAAATATTACTACTTTTTTATTCAAAATTTTTATTTATACTTTTTATAAATATTTATTATTAAATATTTTATTTTCTTATTATATATATAAACTAATTAATTTTATATAAAGGTATTCTAAATATTTAAATTAGTATAATTATTTAATAAACTATTATTATTATTATTTTAATAATACTAATATTTTAATATATATTTATAAGTAAATGTATTTTATTTATAATTACTTTATTATTATAATATTTTATACTTTATAACTTAAATATTAGCTTTAATATAATATTATAAACTAGATATTATATATTTTATTAAATTTTAAAATACTAGTATAAATATAAGTTTTTTAAATTAGTTTTCTAATATTTAGTTTTTTTATAACAAAAAAATAATTATATAATTTTATAAATATATATATATATATAATATATTATATACTTTATATATAGTTCAAATAATTTTAAATAAATTAAAATATAAACTATATAGCTTTATTATATAAAGTATTGGAAAAATAATATTAAAGCTTTACTTAAATAGTTTTATTTTAAGTTTTTTTAAAAAGCTAAAAATTTAAACTAATATATTAAAGTACTTTAAGTCAATAACTAAGCTATTTTAAAATTTAAAGTAGTATTTAAAGCTATATTTTAAAGTATTAAATTAATTTAGACTTAATTAATATTAAACTTTAATATAATATTAATATTAAAATTATTATAATAATTTTTTAAAATTTTGTTTATTTACAATTATTTTATAAAATACAATAGAAAAAAAGTTTTACATTTATATAAATATAAGACTGTTACTATAATATATTTTAAATTTATATAATTTTTTATTAAAATAAAATAAAGCTTATAATATAAAGTTAAATTTATAATTAAAATTAACTTTATATTTATTAAGTACTTAATTGTTAAATAAATATAAATTAATTTATACTATAAAAATAACCAACTTATTTTAAAAAGCTGCTATCTTATAAAATAAATTTATAATATAGTTTTAAAAACTATTATAAGTTAACTTAAAAATTTTAAAAAAATTAGTATAAATTAAGTTTTACTATTAATATACTATTTAAATTATTAAAACTTAATAATAAAATAATTTTACTTTTATAAACTTCTTATTATATTATTATAAATAATTACTAAATAAAAATTATTTAATATATAAAAAAGCTAAAAAATAGGTAGTATAAAAAATAATATTAATTATCTTTTTAATCAAAATTTTATTAATTAATAAATAAATTAAATTAGCTAATTTAAATTAAATAAATAAATATTTAATATTTTTAAAAGATTAAGTAGTTTATTTTTTATAAGTTAGACTAAATAAAATATAATAAAATCAAATAAAAGTAAAGTAGTAGTTAAAAATAGAAAAATATATAGTTATTTAATTAAATAAATATAATAAGCTTTATATTTTAAAATATAAAATCTATAGTGTAAAAATAGCTATAAATATAAGCATTTATATAAAAAATTTAATTAATAATAATAATAAAAGTTTAGTATTATTATTAATTATTATAGTAATAAATATAAAGGCTTAATCAACAATATAAATAAGTAGTATTAATAGTAATTTAAAAATAAAATAAATATAATTATATACTTAATTAAAATTAAATATAGTAACAGCTATAAAAACTTCAAACTAGCTAAAAGTATATAATTAAATCAAATATAAAAAATTAACTAAAGATATTAAAATTATTTATAATTGCAAATATTTATATTTTTTTATAAATTTTATATATTAAATTTAGTTGCTTATTTACTTTTAGCTAATTTATAGTTTTTATAGCTATTATTATAGATAATTTTAATTATTTATATATATTAATTTTGCTATTAAATTACTACTAATATTACTTATTTCTATTATTTATTAAGCTTTTATATTTATTTCTATAATTGTTAATAATAATGCTAAATTTACCTTAATACTACTAACTAACTTTTTTATATAAATGCTTATACTTACTACTATTTTTACATTATAATATATTATATTTTATAATATAAAGCTTATTACTAATATTATACTAAAAACTAATTATTATAACTTTTTTTTATAAAAATTTAATTATAATAATAAATAAAAAAGCTGTAAAAATAGCTAAATTAATAATATTTTATAACTTTATTTTATTAGTATAATTATTATTATACTTTAAATTTAGCTTTATTAAGCTTAAAAAAGTATAGCTATAGTTATAACTTTACAACTTATATTATAAGCTTAAAAGCAAAATTATAATATAATTTATAAATTAAAAAAATCTATTTATAATTATAAATACTTTTAATTACTTTATAAATCTTAATTTTTTTAGCTAAAACTATTTTTATATAAATAGGCAATCAGCTACTTTCAAAAGTAGCTGATTTCAATTTTAAAAATTAAATAAAAATAAATTAAGCTAATAAAATTAGCTAAAAATAAATATTTTTAATTATATTCATTTACTTTTTATATATTGAAAAGTATATAATATTTGGTGCACTCTACCAAAAATTATTAAAATTTTAAAAATTTTAAAAGGTGAACGCTACTTTCAAAAGTACTACACACCCTTAAAATTTTATATATTGATATATATTTAAATATTAAAAAAAAAA
>JAWQFY010000333.1:0-36174 GCA_037055185.1 Capillidium rhysosporum | reverse complement strand
TTCTAGTCATATTATTTTGCTTTATATTATATACATTGATTATAACTATTGTTCACAATACTTTTATATTATTTTTAGATTTAACACCTTCAATTATTACGTAGCCTTTATGATTATTAGTAACTTTAAAGTTTTTTATAGCAGTGAACGACTCTGAAAAAATAGAATGAATTTATTCAACTTATTATAAATTAGGTTAAATATAAAACAAAAGATAAAGTTCTATTATTATTATTAAAGCATATATTTACCTTTGATTCAAATTTAGACAACACACTCGTAAAAAAATGAAATGTATAGATTCAAATTCGAATTATTTATCAACAGATAAATGATAATTTGATAAATAAACTTGAATTCGGAATTTTTTTAACATTACAACTTTTAAATATTTATTTATATATGTACTATTAAATAATAAATATGTCTTCTATATGGTTTACTCAGCTGTGTACAAGATATATAGCCGATATAGCTCAGTTGGGAGAGCGTACGACTGAAGATCGTAAGGTCCCCAGTTCAATCCTGGGTGTCGGCATTTCTTTTCATGTTTTTATCGTTCAGTAACTACATCTTTTAGTTTTATTTTTATTAAATAGATATGAAGTCAATATATTAATACATTACGATGTAGCAATATATACTACTGTTTTAATAATAAAAAATTATCTTTAAAATAGCTATATTATATAATAAACTAGCTATTTTACAATTTAAATATAAATGTAAATATTTAGTCTAGCCAAATTTTTTGTCTATTTATATTTAAAGGCTACTAAAATCTAGAATAAATTATAAGAAAAAATCTACTTAACTACTATTAAATTAAATTTTAACTATATTATTTCATATACAAAAAACTATAAATTAAGACTTATTAGACCAAGAAAAGCTAATAACTATAGATTTTATAACTATAAAATATAGCTAAATAATTTTGTTTAGGTTTTATTTACTTTTTATAATGCTAAGATTTCTAGCTTAAGCTTTTAAGTAGATAATCTTATTTAGAAAAAATATAGCTATATATATTAATTACTTAAATAACTAAAATACTAGAAAAAATACTTATATAGAATAATATATATAAAAGTAGTCCAAATATAAAAGAGTAAAACTATATAAAAGCTAGAATTATTTTAAAGTAAAACTAGTTTACTAAATAAAAATGGCTTTTTTTAAAAATTTTATAAAAATAAGTAAGGCTTTTAATAAAGCTAAAATTTATTTTTTTAATTAATTTTTAAACTTATAATCAAGTTTTTATAGTAAATATTTTTTAGATTAAGTATTAAAATTTTAATTTAAATTAATAAAAAAGTATAATAATAAATAAAGTAGTTAAAAAAACTAAATAAAAGAAATTTTTATTTTTATTTTTAAAAGTGAAAATAATAAAATATTTAATTAAACTTTTATAATAAAGTTTTTCTAATTTTATTAGTAAACTTTTTACTAATATTTAGAAAAAATAAAATTTTTTTTAGTAAAGTAAAAAAAAGTAAGAAAAAATTTAATTAAAAACTATATTTAATTTTATATTTAGCTTTATTAAACTAAATTTTTCTAATTAATTTTTTTAACTTAATTTAAAATTTATTTAAATATTTAAAATAACTTTTTAGCTTATATTTAAAATTTTCAAATTTATATTATATTAATAAATAGCTATATAGCTTATTTAATATTTAGTATATATAATACTAGTTTTTATTTATTTACTAGTTTTTTAATATTTAAAATATTGTTTTATTATTATAGCTAATTAAATAATAAAATTTAATAAATTATTTATTTATTTTTAAAACTTAAATATTAAAAGCTACTTTTTTATTATACTTAAAAAAATATATTATCTTTTTAAGTATTATAAATTAAAATTATAAAATTGTACTTTTATTTTTTTATAGATTTTTAAATATAAATAAAATTTAGTAGTTTTTAAGCTAAATAAATTAAAGCAAAATTTTAATATTACTATTTTAATAAAATTTTTTCTTTAAAAGTTGGTGTTAAAATAAAGTATTATTATTAAAAATATATTATTTTAAATATACTAAATATTTAAATAATAATATTTAAACTATTTTATTTTTAGTTTTTTAAAAAGTTTATTTAAAAAAGTATTAAATTATTTTAATATATATTTTATATAATACTATAATAACTAAACTTATATTAAGCTTTATATTATATATATACTATTAAAATTAAGCTTTATTTTAGTTTTTATTATATAAATACTACTTTTAGCCTAAATTTAAATATAATTAAAACTTTTTAAGCTATTTATAAAGTATATAATATATTAAAAATAAAGATTTACTAAAATTTTATTAAATATACTTAATTTATATTTAGTAAAAGCTTTATTAGAAAAAAAATCTAAAAAAATTTATAAATTGTTATAAAAAGTATATAAAATTAAGCTATATAGTTTTAATATAATAGATTTAGTTTATAATAATAAATTTAAGTATTAAAAATATATTTTAATATATTATTTACTTTATCATAAAAAATAACTTTTATTATTTAATTTTTTATTAATTTAAATTTTAAATAAACTATTAAAAAAACAAGCTAAGTTAATAATTTAAAATAAATATAAAATATTTTTTTAAATATTTAAACTTTAAAAAAAATTTATATTATTTTAATTTAGCTATAAAATTAATTAACTAAGCTTTAAACTTAATTTTTTTAACTATTTTTTTAAATTAAACATTCATTTACTAATTAATAAATATATATATAATATATAAAAAATACTAGTATAGTTTTTTTTAATAGCAGAATTTTATATAAGTTAGCTTTATTTAATATTAATTACTTTAGCTTTTAAAATAATATTTTATATATAACTTAATAAATTATTATAAAAAATTTAATATATAAATGAATTATTAAAAATTTGCTATTTAAATATAATTAAAAAAATATACTTATATATTTTTTTATTAAATAAAAATGCTATTTTAATATTAGTAATACTATTATTACTTATTTAATTAAAAAGTAGTAATTTTAAATTAAATTTAAACTTTAGGTATTTTATTATTTAAAGTAAAAATAAAAAACTTTATATTTATTTATTATTATAAAAACTATTTATTAAAAGAATATTTAAACTTATTTATATAAAAACTAAGTTAAAATTGAAAATAAATATTAATATTACTAATATAAATTTAAATTAAATTAATTTATTATTATTAAGGTATTTAAATTTATAAGTATACTTTTTTTAAACTTTTAATTTACATATATTTTTTTAAACTTAATAGCCTATTTTTTAATAATTAAAATTTTTTTATTAAGTATTTAATAATTTTTTATAATAATAGTAAAAAAATTAGTTAAAATTAAATAATTTACTTTTTATTTTAGCTTATAATAAAGATATAGTTTTTATTATCTATTACTTTTTTCTAATTATAATATTTATTTTTTTATTAAATTTTTTAAAAAATAACAATAAATATAAAAAAATTAATTATTTAAAATAGACTATTTTCTATTGAATGCTAATTTAAAATATATAATAAAATAAATTAAGCATTTATTAGTTAATATTCTAAAATTTTAGTTAATTAGAATTTTCTGCTTTTACTATAAAAACTTCTAACTTTTTTTTACCATTTTATTTGTTTTTAAAATATTTTAACTATAGAAAATCTTATTCTACTTTAATTAATTAATGCTAAAAATATTAAAATATATACTAGTAATATAATTAGTTTATTAGTTAGTAAAACTATATAAATATTTAACTATTTATATAGCTTTCTATATCTTATATATTTTACCTTTTTATCAGTTTTCCTTTCTTTAATAACCTATAAGGTAGGTTTGTACTGATCTGAATTAGCATATTATTTTAACTTAAAATTATTTTTAGATTATCTTTATATTATTAAAATTTTAAGTTTATTTTATTTAAGTTACTATTTTATAAAGTTAACTTAAATATATTAATTCTATTTTTTAGAATTATGTTAAAAATAATTTGCTATCATTTTATTGGATAGCTAACTTTTGAAAAAGTCAATTTCTAAACAAAAAGATTAATTGTAACTTTTTGCTGGCTCAATTTTAATAATATAGCTTAAAATTCAAATCTAATATTATTGATACTCTAAATTTTAAATTTAGGGCCTGAGACTAGCGCTCAGAGCTGGAAGTACTGCATAAAATTTAGAAAATAGTAAAAAAAAACAGTACTTTAAATTGCAAGTATTATGGAAAAGGTATTTAAATTATAATTTATTATAATTACAAACACAAAAGTATTATGTAAAAGAATATGTAGTTAGTTAGGCATTTTACTTTTTCAAGCTAAAAAGATAAACCTATAGCTTATTTAGAACCATAGTTAGTGTTATCTAAAGCAGGGTTATAACCTTGAGGAGGGGTCCACTTATAATCGGCAGGGGGAACCCAACCGACAGGGTGTTGCTTGGCCCACTCTTCTGGTTCTTTGTAAAGTTCACCGTTGGGAGGGAACTGACTATCAGCCTGGTTAGGAGCGTTTACAGGGTAACCTTGGCTATTGTTGGAGTTAGCATTGTTGTAGGGGGAGTTAGGAGCAGTGAAGGCAGCTGGTGCACCTACTCTAGGAGGACCGTAGGGGCATACATCTTTCAAAGCGGGATCTAAGGAATGCCCTTTGGCACAAGACTTTTCGTCGTTACGTCCCCAGTACCTACATTTGGTCTTGTCAGCTACAGCTACATCACCACCTTCGAACAGTACAGGAGCTTTCTCCTGAGTCAGAGGTGCACCACCGTTTATGATGAAGTCGGAGCAAGAGTAAAAGTTACCGAAAGGAGCGAAACGGTTACCTTGGTTCATACCACCGGCGAACCAAATGAACTGTAAGGTGTACTCACCGTCGGGTACGTTGGTAGGTAAAGTTAAGGTGGATTTGCAGGTACCTTTGGAATCGGGACCGGAGTGGTTAGGCCCTGCCAAGTATCCGTGGAATGGGGAAGGGGAATCCTCACTACAACCTACTTCGATACATCCGTACTTGAGTACATTCTGATCGAACGATTCTTGACTACCCGACTGACTGGTTGGTACTAACGAAAGCCTAACGAAACCACCAGGATGGTTGAGACGTAGCCAAGTAACTGGAATATTTTGACCACGTTGGTAAGTCGGTCTTTGACGGTTTGTGTAATCGGTCTCTGCGAAGGTAGCTTCGCACGGTCCTTCACACCCTCTTTCAGGTGTACAAAAACCCCAATGCGGAGCTTGACTTCCACGAATCGGTGGTTGGTCCATACGCATGTGAGCGGATACCAAAGATATTAGTAATAAACTTAAGGTTGACTTTAACATAGCGAATGATTTATTAATTAGTTGGATATAAGAGGATAGTGAAGTTTATTAAGACGATATCGAAATTACGGTGTAAAACAAAAAGTTAAATAAACCAAGTTATACATCCTTCCTTATATATAAAGTTTGATTTAAAGGGAGTTTTGAACTTTTATTAATAAATTAATTTTAGGTTAGTTTTTGGTTCAGGTCTCCTTGGTTTTCTCCAGAATGGTGAGAAAATCAGATTGGCAATTAATTGTGGTGTTAGAATCAATAAATAATAGTATATGTAGCCAATCGAATAAATATATAATTTAAATTGAAGTACAACCCACTCCAAGATCGTGCTTCTTTATCAAATAACTTGGAGTACATTTGAACGAGTGTGTGGCAGCACTTCAAAATCGATATAAATTTCAACTTATTTGACCAAGTTTTGTTATTTTCCTCAATATATTTTTTACGATTCCAAATTTATTTAGTGCTAGATGCTCAAACTCGAGTTACTGCAAGTGTATATTAATGGTATTAATCCTTAACGGGTTTTGAGCATAATGTGTGATACTTTTAAATTTCCGAGTAAATTTATATTCAAGATCTAGGTACCATTTTGTAGGCCGTAATAGCTATAACTTTTTGAAAGGCGTTATATGCGGTATACAGTTTTGAATTTGTTTAACTATACTGATATTTAATCACACCGCAAACTAATTATAATTAGTTTTTACCATTATTATTTTGAAAGCTTTGTTCATAATTAGCTATGACTAAACTGAGCTTTACTTTTCTTAGTAGTTGTCATAATAAACATGATATTTTGCGTATACTATAAAAATATTTTCAAAATTTTATCAGTTTGACTTCGATAAAGCGCTTCAACCTGTTCTTTAGGCTATTTAAAGTTATAATTTGATTATCACCTTTTCATCACTATCCTCTTAAATAATATTAATTTATTCATAGTTTTATCTTAATTGTATTTTATAAAGGATAGACAAAGCAATGACTTTTGTTTGATGAAATATAAATACATTTTTTATTTATAAAATTCAAAAACAACATTAACTGAAAACTATGTTAAAAGTAGAGTATTTATTACGTATAGTTCACAAGCTTAAACCTACAGCTTTTTAGTAAAAATAAAGCCTTTTATTTTAAAAATGATACCCCATTTTTACACTCCCATAAAATTTACAATGACTTATATAAGTTATGTATATTGCTTTTACCCAATCAACGTAGATTAGAATTTTATCAAGATTAGAGTTCAATCAGTTAAATACTTTTTTTGTTTTCTATATTTTAATTTTCTAATTAATTTTAAATGAATTTCAATTAAAAGTTTGTATTTTATATATGCTTTTAAATGGATTCTAAAATTAGTATAATATATTAATTTATTTAAATATAATATATTTTTAATATGCTTACAATATAAGTAAAATTTAAATACATTTTAAATAGGTATATTAAAAGCCTAAAATATATATAAAGTATATAATCTAGTAAATAAAAAAAATATTTAACTATTATAATTTTTTATACTACAAAGTACTACTTCAAATTTTAAAATAATTAAAGGTTAAACTTATTTTATTTTATATAATAGGATAAGCAATTTAAATATTTAATTAAATATAAAATTTTATTTTTATTTAGCAAAGATAAAAAAGTATTACTATAAAACTATATTAAATCTATATAATAATAAATAATATACTTTACAAAAAATACTTACAAAATATTTCTATTTTTTTTATAAATATATTATTATTAAGCTTAAATTAAATAAAAATTAAAAGTTATATTTTTAATATAAAGTAAATATAAGTTTAATATCTAAATTATTTATACACTTTTTAATATAAGGTAAATCTAATAAATATTAGCTTTATTTTATAAGTTAACAATATTTTTAAAAAGTTTTTTAATTTTTAATTTTTTTTAATATAAAATATCTACTTTTTTTTAGTTAACTTTTAAAAAAATCTAAAATTAAAAAATTAAAAAATTAAAAATTAAATTAAATTTTTACTAATTAACTAATTTATTATAACTTAATTTTAATTTTAACTTATTTTTTAAATAATTAAATATTAATATCTATTGCTTTTTAATTTTTTTAATATACTAACTAAAACTTTTTAATTTATTTTTGCTTTTAATAACTTTTATAGCTATTTTAAATTCTTTATATATAACTTTTTTTAGCTTAAATTTATTAATTATA
Organism: Capillidium rhysosporum; assembly: GCA_037055185.1. Classification (NCBI taxonomy): domain Eukaryota; kingdom Fungi; phylum Entomophthoromycota; class Entomophthoromycetes; order Entomophthorales; family Capillidiaceae; genus Capillidium; species Capillidium rhysosporum. The sequence goes on along the minus strand of JAWQFY010000333.1, from coordinate 28,616 downwards.
TTAGCAAATTTATAATATTATTTTTACTGCTACTTTTTCTAATATTACAACTTATCTAATAGCTAACACTTTTTTATATTAGTTAATTATTGCATTATTTAAATAAAACTTTTTGTTTACTTTTAAAACCTCTTTTTAATATATTTTTTTAATATAATACTTATTTAATAAATAGTATATTTAAAGTAATTATATATTAATTTAATTAGAATTAGAATTAGAATTATATATTTATTCTAATTTATATTAATATATATATAAATTATAAAAAAGTAAACAATAGTAAACTAAGTAATAATAAAAATAAAAATAAAAAAATTTAAAACTAAATAAGCTAGCTAGTAAATATAGTAAAAATATTAATTTAAGTAAACTATTTTTTTTTCATCTTTATTATATATATTTAGCTATTTTATATTATTAATATATAGTAGTAATTTAATATTTATATAAATATAAACTTATTTTTTATTTATATTTTATAAAAGAAAATAAAAAATTAATAAAATTACTAAATTTTTAACTAATAATATATTAAAATTATATTAACTTTATTTTTCAAATACAAAATACTATTTATTCATTATTTTTAATATAAAATAAAGTAGTATAAATATAATATATAAAAAATTTAATAAATAATAATAATATAGTTTAAGTTTAAATATACTATATATTAAACTAAAACTATATTATAGCTTTATTATTAAAGTAAGCTTTTATTTAAAACTTTTTAATTATTTTATTATTTATATAAATTTATATTTTTTTTAAGTAAATTACTAGTAATTTATTATACTTTTAAAATAATATTTATTATAAGTTTATTTATTTAATAACTTTTATAAAAACTACTTATTTTATCTTTTATATTTTACTTAAAACTTTTATAAATAAACTATAAAAGTATCTTATTTATTTTAAATAAACTTTTTATATCTTATTTTAATATTATTTTATAGTATATTTTTAAAATCTTAAAGTATAATTAAGCTAAAATATATAAATTTAACTTAACTATTAGTAAAACTTATTACTTACTTTTAAATTAAGCTTATAATTAATTAAAATGCTTATTTTGAATTCAAAAGTATATTAAAGCTAATACTCTTGCTATTAAATTAAGAATTTAATAAAATATAACAAATAATAAAATATTTAACTAATAAAATTTAAAAATATAAATAAAATAAAGTAAATTTTATTATAAGCATTAATAAACTTATTAAACTAAAATAATAGTTAAAAATAAGTTAATTAAAAATATATTTATAAAAAAAAACTATATAAAATTAAAAAGTAATATTAATTTGAAAAAAATAATATGCTAAGTAAAAAATAAATATATTATAGCTAAAACTAAAAGTAAAATATTTATATGTAGTTTTTTATTATTTAAAAGTAAAAAATTAAAGCAATTAAAGCTATAATAAAAATTAATATAATTAAAAATAAATTATTAAATTTTTTTATTAAAATAAAAGTATATTATTATATAAATTTAAAAAAATAATAAATAGTATTTATATATAATAAATAAGTAAAAATATATTATATTTTTATATAATAATTAGTAATTAAATAGTAATTTAGCTTTTTACTAATATTAAAATAATAAAACTAATTATAGTAGTTTTATAAAAATAGTGTAATCTTTTAAAAAATTAGAAAATTAACTTTTAATTATTAAAAAAGCTAAAAAATTTACTTATATCTATTATTTAATTTAAGTAAAAGAAAATGTAATTAAAGTAAATTTATTATTAAAAGTAGTAAAAATGGTATTAAAAAAGCAAAAATAATAATTATAATAATAAAAAGTATATATAAAAAGTAATTCTTAATTTTCAAAATTACTATTATAATTAATAGCAATTTTAAGTATATTTTTTTAAAATTTTTTTAAACTATTAAAATTTTAAAAACATTTAGTTTATTAATAATATTATTATAAATTTTAGAAATAAATAAAATTTAAATAAGAAAAGCAAAAATAAACCAAAAGTTAAAATTTTATTATAAAAAAATTAAAATATCAGTTAGTTTATATTTAAATTTTAAATAAATTTTAAGTAAAAAAAGTAAATTATGCTTTAAAACTCAGTATTTTAACTTTAAATAACTCTTGTCTATTTAGTATTACTTATATAATAAAATAAAAATAATCATCTAAAAATAAAATTAGAACATAAGTAATTTTTGAATTACCATTTACTTTAAATATATTATTATTAATATATAATTTTAATAGAGAAATTTCATCAAAAAATTAAAATAAGGCTAAAAATAGAAAGTATATTATTTCAATAGCTAAAATAATAAATTTAAAATTAATAATAATCAATGTATTTTTTGCTAAATAAATATATTTAATACTGAAAGTTAAAAAAATAGTAAAAGTTTTGATTTTACATTTAAGGCAGAATAACTTTATAATTTATTCGGATTTTAAATTAAAATGAGAAATAGTGTTGACAAGATTAGCTTTTATTATTTTAGAAATGTCATTAGTCATAATGTAACTATAATACATTCTAACTTAAAATATTAGTCTAGATTTTATCAGCTTAAGTTTAAAAAATATGTAAATATAAGTGAATAAAATATATAGTTACAATGTATAAAGTTGTTTATTTTAACTCTTTAGAGTATAGAATAACAGTCACCATATATATTAATAGAAAGCTGGTGAACACTGCTATAAAATCCAAGAGTTATTATGTATATTTACATGGGTTTAGCACTATTCAGTTTTGGAAATTTCAAAATATCTATCTCCACCAACGTACACATTTACAATTAGTTGGTATATTCATATGAAGGCTCAAATAATAAATAAAGGCTTATTGATCTAGATAAACGTACCGACCAAGTCCTTTAAAGCATTATAAAAGCTTCCTCTCCTCGAAGGTCTACCTGTGTAGACAGTTTCATTATGGTACATGGGAGAGCTAGGTCTTCCAGAAAGTACAGATGTTATGGAAGGAAGCCTATTGGGTAATTGATTCAATTTTTCTTCCTTAGCTTTACGTTGCCACATTGTACAGAAAAAAGTAATCCCAGATTGAATAACCATAACCCACTGCTCTAACTCATCTCTCATATCTAATTCAAAGACGTAACTTATACCTTGGTACTCTAATGTAAATTGATTTTCATCTACTATTGAAAATAAAAAGTAAAATTTAGTAATTCAATAGAAATAAAAAAGTACCTAAATTAGAATCTAATGTAAGTTCAAAGAAGGAAAATATAAGTTGATTTGATAAATTTTCTGGCCTTCCATTCGAAGATGTACCCATAACTAAACTATCGTTGAAAAGAAAAACCTAAAATATAGTTTTTAATTTACAAATATAAGATGGTAAAGTTACGTAGGTTATTGAATTCATCTTAACTACAGATTTCCTTCCGGAATATTTAGATATCAATTTCATAGGTCCTTGCTTCATCAAATACCTACCATTCTGAGCTAAAGGCTAAATTTCAATCCTGTTAGTAAGGTTCACAAATAGTAAAGTTTTACCGAAGTTTCTTTAAACGCATATTCAGCCATTAAGCACAGATGTAAATCATTAAAAGCAACACCATATTTTAGGGCACCCGGTAACTTTATAGTGTTTGAATTTATACTTGTCGGGCTACTATTAAAAGTACTTCTTAACGATATTGTAGAATAGGAAGTTTTCGATCTCAAATGTCTATTGATAAAAGTTTGGGTAGCAACTAAAGGTTTTTTATCCGAATTGGAAAAAACGCCACTTACTAATGGTGAAGTAGGTAATGATTCTAACGGGTTAATGTCGAAGATTTGGCTTATGGTTCTTGCTTTTCTATTAGTTCTTGATTTTCTACCTATCGGAGCAGATTCGGTACTAGTATTGAAACCTTCTAAACCATGAAATCCGGATAGACTTTCGTTTATAGCTTCACTACTTAACATTGGAGATGAGATGCCTGGCTTGCTAATTTTATAACTTATTGGACTTCGACTTGCCATACTTTCACTTGAAACTTTTTATTATGCTTTGGGTGTACTAATGAGGAAATGAAAATGTTCCCAGCACCACATTTCAATGTCGATTTATCGACTTTCACCTTTCTAATTAACTTATGATTCAAATATGATTCGCTACTTTTAATTTTGAGAACTAGAATTTTTCGCTAAGTTGGTTATGATTTGAAAATCTCAACGGATCCATAGATCCTTTCCTCCTTACCTGTAAAAATTCTCTTCTTTCGAAGGTTAAAATTTTTTTTAGTTCCGTATACTTAAAAGTTTATAAAATTTTACCGGTTTATTTGATAAGTTATTACATTTCTACTCGGTGATATTTCTAATTACTCTTGATTGCTTTGTGTCTTTAAATGACGGAATATTTTTAAAATTTACCTTTTCTATCATTTTTAGTTCGGATACGGCTTAGAGTATAACCTATTTATGTGTTTCTAAGGTTTAAGCTTCGAACCTGCTAGTTTTATATAGTGACATCATAATTTATAATAGGTGTATAAACAGCTTGTACGCTAATGAATTTAAATTTGCATTCTTACCCTATTATTATCTAGTACTTGTTCAAAAAAGTGAACTATTCAGAATTTTGATAAGTTGATAGCTTATCTAAATGGTTCTTTTTTTACTTTTAAAGTTCAAAAATTTTAGTAGAAATTTAATTTTTAAATAAGACGAAATAAATGATCTTTTAATTGATATAAAAGATGTATATGATATTTCACTTACTATAAATAAGGGAGCAGTATTATCATTAGTTTGAAACAACATTTCCTATAAATATGCTATAAAATTAGATTTTAAATATATGTACTATAAAAAAAGGCATGTAAATTCACCAGTCTTATCAAAATTAATGATCAAATAGTTAATTATTAACTTTGAATAAAATAAGAATTAAACTAGTTGATTTTTTATATAGCTTATTTATAAAATTATTATTTTGAACTGTTGGCATTACAAGCTAAATATTATCTATAATATATACTTTATTTAGTATTTTAAACTTTAACCTAATATAAAAACTTATATTTTTAGATTTATAAAAAAAATTAAACATACTAACCTATAACTACATTACTTAAGTTTGTATAATTAAATTATAGTTAATTATAGCAAAATACAATCAATGTAGACTTGAAATTAATAAATTAAATAGTTAAATTATATTAATTAAATAATATAGTACTAAAATAAACATTAAAATTAATTTAATACACTATATTATTTTTTAAATCTTTAAAAAATATAAGAATAATAAAAAGTATTAATATTAGGTTTTGTTTAATATTTTATAATATAAAAGTTTATATATTAATAAATATTTAATTTACATTTTATTAAATAATTTAATATATTAGTTTATAAACTGATGTTAATTATTAATTTATTCTACTTAAAAGTAATAAAAAAATATTTTATTTACTTAAAATACTCTTAATAATAAAATAATTTTAATTTAAAAAAATTAATAGTATATAATATTTAATAAAGTTTAATTTTTAAATAACTTAATAATATAAAATAGTAGATTAATTTTAGATTAAATAAATTTATTATTATTATTTTATGTTTTAATACTTGTAAAAAAACATTATAATATATATATATATTAATTTAATAATAGTTTATATATTATAAAGTATTAACTTAATAAGTTTTATTTAAAAATAAAAATATTACTTAAAAATAAAAAGTATTTAATAAATTTAATTTAAAAGATATATAATTTTTTAAAATTATAATAGCTTTACTTTAAAGAATATAGTTTTATTAATTAATTATATATCAATATAACTAAAAAATATAAGAGTTTTTTATATAAAGTTAATAAATTAATAGAAAAGTTAATTTATTAAAAGTTTATTTTTATAAGTTAAAGCTAAATTACAACTTAAATTAGTTTAAATAATTAGTATTTTTTATTATATTTATATATTTATATTAGTAACTTAGAAATTAAATTATAAATTAACTATAATATAATTTTTATTTATTTTTACTTTATATTATTATTATACATATATTAAAATAGTATAATAGTTTTTTAAAACTAATACCACTTTTATATATTTAATATAATATTAAAAAATAATTAATATATGTTTAAAATATTTAAAATGATATTTTTTTAAACTATAATACTAAAATTTTAAAAGAAAAAATTATAAAAGTTGAAAATTATATAAGCTATATATTTAAAAAATTATAAAGCTAGCTAAAATTTCTAGCTAAAATATAAAATATAAAAAAATAGAGAAAAAAAATCTAATATTACTAGATTAAATACTTTAATTAGTAAAAAGCTTTATATTAATACTAATTTAGCTTTTTTATAAAGATGATAAAAAGTAGTAATATTAATAAATAGTTATTTTGAATATTTAAATAGTAGTAGCAACTATTTAAACCTTATTTTAAATTTATAAATAAATAAACTTTTTAAAATAAAGCTTAAATTAGTTTTAGATTTGTACAAATATTTAGATTGCTTTTTTATCTAAATATTTTTAGCATATATATATATATATTAAATATATAAACTTAATTTTATTTAACTTAAATTATATTAAAATATTTTAAAAATAATTATTAAAGCTGTTTTTTAAAATTTATTATAATAATTATTAAGATAAAATTTAAATAAAAGTTGAATTACAATTATTAAACTTATAAAATTTTACTTTTTTATAAAAATTTATATTACTTAATAATGATTTTTTTAAATTTAAAGAGATACTTAAAAATATTAAATATTAAAATTTTATATTAAAAAGAATTATACATATAATATTAGCTTAAAAATTTAATTATAATTATTTATCTACTTATATAATAGTTAAAAATATAATGTCTCTTTTAAAATTAATAAAATTAGAATCTAAATATAAAAGTAATAATAAAACTATATTTATATATATAAATACTATATTTAGTAAAAGTTTTTTGTTGTTATTAGTTTGTAAAACTAAAAATATTATGGCTATAGCATTTCAAACATCATTTTCTATTAAGCTAATATATATTTATTTTTATATTGTATTTTCAGAAAATTTGAGCAGAAATTTTAATTTAGACAATTTTACACTTTTAGCCACATGTATATTAATTTTTATTTACAAATCCTTATTTAATTATTCTAGTAATTTTAGGTTAGGTTATAAGTTTTTATTTAATATTACCTGTTTTTATAATAATTGACTTTATACATTTATATTACATGTTTTTATAAAGTATAGAAAGGATTTATCAGTTCTATAATAAATATTTATACATTTCATTTAAATTATTATAATAAATAAAGCTATATTTAAATGGTACTTGTACTTTACAACTAATTATATCCTCTATTTTTAAATTGGTATAGGTGAAAAGTGGAATGATTATTTTTGTTTTATGTAGTTATATTATAATCTGTAAGCTTATTTATACTTTTAATATAAACTTTATTTATAAAACATAACATTTATGTTTATAATTAAATATCAAAGGATAGAAACTAAAAACTTTAGCAGTTATAGTGATAATACATCAACTATGTCTTAACCTTTACTTTTCATATACCAAAAAAATTTTCAATGTATACATATGTAGTTTTAATTGATATACTATGTGTTTTCAAATCGTCTTAGTATCTGCTTGTTTGGATTATTTACGCAAATATTTTAAACCAAGTTGAATAGATTTGTCTTTTAAAGGCAACCGTTTAGTTTAACGTCCATAGCATTCTAAATGTAAGTACTATTGATACTGTACACTATTATTTATAAGTGTAAAGGAGTGCCAGTAAACACTAAAAGAAGTTAAAATTGTTAGTCAGATAAAGTGTTTATTTATGACGTCATTTTCGGTGAAAATTTCGGCGTAACTGTTATATCACATGTGGGTGCAAGTCGGCACGATGGAGAGATAGATACCTTCAACAGAATACGGACAATAAAAAGCAAAAATATAAATAAACAAATAGTTAACCGAGAATTAATAAACTGACAAATGAAAAATTCCTAAATGATGTCAATATTCCGCTTAAATTTAAGCAACATTACAAATAGTTAGGGGTTCACTGTACGATACAGAGATTGCGTAGTACTGGGGTAAATTTTAAATAAATGATTTTGATTTGGTAGCGTATGTAGAAAAGTTTATTTGTAGAAGCATAATAAATTCAGAGAGTGATTTAATTGGATAGTGAGGCATGAAGGGAAAGATGGGCAAAACATATTTAGCGATCCACCATTAGACCAGCTTGGAAAAATAATAAATAAACCAATTTAATTACGCTCGCCACGGAGACGACGGGCCAATTGGATGTCCTTAGGTTGGATGGTAACACGTTTAGCTAAACAAAACAGTTAGTAAAAAATTCAAAAACTCATGCATACCGTGGATAGCAGCCAAGTTGGTATCTTCAAAAAGTGATACCAGATAAGCCTCAGAAGCTTCTTGTAGAGCTCCAATGGCTGAAGACTGGAAACGGAGATCGGTCTTGAAATCTTGGGCAATTTCACGGACAAGACGTTGGAAAGGAAGTCTACGAATTAAAAGTTCAGTAGATTTCTGATAACGACGGATTTCACGAAGGGCGACCTTTAAAATATGTTAGTACCTAGCTTAAGAGAAACAAATATATATAAATGTATACTTACAGTACCAGGCTTATAACGATGGGGTTTCTTAACACCACCGGTATTAGGCGCGGATTTTCGAGCAGCTTTAGTAGCAAGCTGTTTACGAGGTGCTTTACCACCAGTTGATTTACGAGCTGTTTGTTTAGTACGAGCCATTTTTAAAATTTAAAATAGAAAGATGTGAAGAGATTGAGGGAAGGTGGCGGGTATTTATACCTTTGAAGTTTGAATTAGTATCCTAGCATCTAAGTATCAGAGTATGATAATTAAATTTGAATTTCTCTCATTTTTTTATTTATTTTTATTCTAATTTTATTTCAATGATTTACTCTATTCATTTTCAATTATTCTGGTAAACAATGTTTGTTAGGGCTACCCGAGATTTAAATAGACTAAGGCAATAAATTTATTTTACCTGGATAAATTCAGCATGGATTTTAGCTCTACCTGTGACTACTTTTATGCTAAATACTTGCTTTTTCGAGGTTTTAAAAAAATATCAAAAGATATGCGGCTATCAAATTAAATAACAGAAACATTTTATAGCTATTGGCTAATAGGAGAACTAACCAATTAAAAGAATAATAAAGTTAAATTAAACTAGATATTAGAACAAATAAAAGTACAGCTGAATTAAGTGGCAAAAGTCAAGAAATTTAGCTTGATCTAGCATTTAAAACTAACCTGCGCACAAGGTATGATATAATATTCAGTATCAAAAAGCCTATTATGTATAATTTGGTTTATCTAGATCATGTGTGAAACTAAAGAAATAACAAAGTTAAGTTTCAGATTATAAAAATAATTTATATAATAACTTTTATTAAAATAATAAGTCATAGTAGTATAGTGGTAGTACTCCACGTTGTGGCCGTGACGACCGCGGTTCGATTCCGCGCTATGACAGTTCTTTTCATTTTTTACTTAAATAATGGTTCAAAAGCATCTTAATTATATTTTAACTACTTAATTAAAAAATATGTTACTTATTTCTCAATTCTAGATTTATTGAGCTAAGTTTAAGATATTGCAAGTGTAGCTTAACAAGATATTTAAATAGTAAAATTTTATAGTTAATTGAAAAATGTATAAAGCTAGACTTTATTAGCAAATAAATGTTCTGGTATGCTATATGAAAAGTGTCCATATATGTATAAGCTTATCTAAATGATTTCACTAATAATTTTTATGTTTTATTTTTCAGCTAACATTATCTAAAATAATATGATGTAATACTGGTAATTACTAATATTGATAGTATATAAATAATAGTTCTATAATAATAATGTGTTTTAACCCTAAATCTACTTTTATTACAACTTAGCTAATATAATGTAATACATGTCTTAATAAACTGATTTTTATTTAATTATTATAATAAAATTTAAGCTATATTAAAAATTAAATTTAAATTAAATATTTTAAAAACTAATTAGTTATTTTTAACAAATATCTTTTTATTAAAATATAAACTAAAGCTAATAATAAATTGAATAAAATATATTACTATATATAAAATAAGTAATATTTTTAAAATTAAATAATAAAAAATATTTAAATTAGTTTATTTTAGAAAATATAGTTTAAAAAATAGTCAGAATATAAATATAAATATATTTATAATTTATAATTAGTAAATTATTTTATTATTAAAGTTAGAATTTAATTATAATTATTAATTATTTATATTGCTATTATTAAGCTTAATAAGATTAAATCTTTTTTCTAAAAATAATAACTTGATTTTAAAGCTATTTTAAGTAAAAAATATTAATTATAGTATTATTTAAATTTTAAAAAATTAAAAAATTTAGTAAATATTAATTTAATTATTATTTAAAAAAGTTTACTAACATAAACTTAAATTTAAAAGTTTTAAAATTAAAAACATAAAGGATAAAAAAATATATAAGCTTAAATATAACTTAATTCATATAAAATTTAAAAATCTATAAAAGTAGATATTATATATATAAATATATTTACATAGATACTTTATTTATACTTTTTAAAGATTTAAAAATTATAAATTTTTATATCATTGCAAATTTCAACTTAAATTTAGATTTAATTTTTTGCATAAGCAAAATTTGTTCTTATTCTAACTACTTATGTTCAAAAAAATGTAAATTACCTGTGTGGAGAGCCTATACTCCATTTCTTTAAAAGCTTAATAGCTATACAAAAAGCTGACAAAAACACAGTATTTTTAAAGTGCTTATAAATATACTTAGTTTTTACTTTAATGTTTAAGTTTAGATTGTACTAAAGTAAACGTTTTATAGACCTCATGTTATTTATAAAAATATCAAAATTTATAAAATCCGAATGATTCTGGAATTTGAATATTTTTTTCGTCAAAACCTACCAAATTGAAAGTTAAAAATTTAATCTAAATCATAGGACTTTTTGAATGTGTTATAATCAGGAGATAAAGGAAAATTGGGAAAATACCTTAAAAATTTTACCGAAAAATAATAAATTGACCAGAAAAACTTAAAGCTAGCCTTGTGGAGAATGTAATGGCTTAAGCTTTAAATAATAGCTATCTTCCTATTTACTTATTGCTTAGTCATAGTAGTAACCATAAGAAATGGGAATATCTCCATGACTTGTAGTAGAATTAACAAAAAAGGGAATATAAAACATTTCTCGTAAGAAGTCGAAGAATAAAATTTAAAAGTATATACCTAAGCAAAAAGCTTATGAATATTTATATTTAACTTGATTTAATATTATTGATATTATATAAACATTATATTAGTATTATAAATATTGTATGATTAGAAAAAATAGGTTTAGTTTACCTAATCATATTTATAAGGAACTGGTCCTTAATAACAACAAAGTATAGGGAATTTATACTAGCCTATAAAACAATCAATAAGCGGCGCTATAGTTTTTATTTAAACTGAAGTTATTTGTTGTTTTATTTAAATGATTTATTGTAGCCAATCAAAAAAATAGGATTTTGCCTACCTAAGAAAAAGAAAAATTAAAACTATTACCAACGACTAAACTGAAATAGACATGCAACAACTACTAGCTTCAGGAGAAGTAGATTTCGATTTGTATAATGACGAGACGATTGTAGAAAATTTTACAGAGCCCATTAATTCCATAATATCCCAACTAGGTGAAATAAAACCAGATTATGGCGAATTGACTGTAGAAGAAGTTTTACAATTCGCAGCTAATTTACAACAGTTTCAAGAAGATACTTTAGGTAGAAATTCATATTACCAAGAAAATGAAAATAGGTTAGTACGCTTAGATAGTAAGTTTTTTTATCCTTCAATCAGTGCACCCGAATCATTTCTAAGTGCTACCCGAGCCGGGTTAAACTTTTTAGCTTACAGAGAGGGTATACCTTGGGATTTGAAGGATTCCTCCAAAAAAGATTTTTATTTTGATATGTTAAAACATATCGAATCCAATTTAAAAAATAGCAATTTAATTCGTCAGAAGAAGGTCGCCTTTTCTAAAGATATGGCCCAAGATGATAAAGCAAAACTTTTATCCATATTGAAAAAGTTGGGTGCCGAGAACGTCGACCTAGACAGCAACCCTACTCACATAATTTACCCAACCAAATCGATTACGCATGAAAAAGATGAAACTTCGGTACGTGTGGTTGAGAAAAAGGATGGTAAAGCCTTATTACATTGGTGGTTCCACCCCAACTCTTTTGATCGTTGGGTGAATGATTCTTCAGAATATAAAGTAGATGAAGATCTTAGCTACCCACTGGAAAAAGTTGTTAAGGTAACCGCTTCGTGGTTACTTGATAGTTTTGAGTTTAATGAGTTTATGAACGAGTACGACTACTTGGTGGCTGAAGATGGCAATTTAATTTCCGAACCCAATATACAAAGCAAACGTAAACAGATGTCTAATATTGGATCAGTGGAAGATTTTAAGAAACTCAAGTCCGAAAACAATTCACCAGAATCTCCGATTCTTTATGGTAAAGGACAGGTGGAGGCTTTAAACGGTGATGAACTTTCTAGAATAACCCCAAAATCCAAACGTGCAGAGATTGAACCGGTTTTGGGTGGTGATATAGCCAACATCTCCAATTTAATTAACGATGTTTCAAGGGATGACAAAGGTTCAGTTTCCTCAGCACCGATTGTACTGTTAGCGAAACAAACATCGGAAATTATCATTCCGAGTTATTCAGCTTGGTTTGACTTTTCAAAGATTCATGAAGTAGAAAAGAAGGCTCTGCCTGAATTCTTTAATTCTCACAATCGTTCTAAAACCCCAGTCGTGTACAAAGAATTCCGCGATTTCATGGTCAACACCTACCGTTTAAATCCCAGCGAATATTTGACAGTGACTGCTTGCCGCCGTAATCTTGCCGGTGACGTGTGTGCTGTCATCCGCGTACACTCCTTTTTGGAACAATGGGGATTAATCAACTACCAAATCGACCCCGAATCAAGGCCCTCTACCGTACTACCTCCGTTCACCGGGCATTTCCGTATAACTGCCGACACTCCTAGAGGTTTGCAATCCTTCCTACCCGCCGTTTCGGTCAAGACGGAACCTGAGATCAAACTTGAAGATATCAAACCTAGCTTAGAAGCCAATATGGAGTTACGCCGTGACATCTATAATTCTACAGGAAAAGTTAATTCTGAGATCAATTGGAATTGTTTGGGGTGTAACGCGGACTGTTCAAAGGTCCGATATCATAACGTGAAGACCAAGGATGTAGATATCTGCTCGACCTGTTTCCAGAACGGTAGGTTCCCCCAGCACTGCTCCTCTGCTGATTTCCTCAAGATGGAGCACAACGCAATCAAGCCCTTTAACGAGGACGGGTGGACCGATCAAGAGTCTTTACTCTTGTTAGAAGGTTTAGAGTTACATCAAGAGGATTGGGACAAGGTTGCCGAACACGTAAAGACTCGTAATAGGGAGCAGTGTATTCTCAAGTTCCTCCAACTACCCATCGAAGACCCTTACCTCGATCAGGACGTCAAGTCCACCCCGTTGCAGCATAAGCACCTCCCCTTCTCGCAAGCTGATAATCCGGTTATGTCAGTGGTTGCCTTCCTAGCTTCCGCTGTCAACCCCTCCGTTGCATCGGCGGCTGCCCAGTCTGCTTTACGTGAGTTAGAAAAGCTTTCTACCTCGCAAACCTCGGAGGCTGCTGGAGATGGCACCAGCGATAAAGAAAAAGCTGAAGCTGGTGAAGGCGGTGCCATACCTGATAAACCACAGGAAGCGTACAACACTGCCGATCTAGCTCAAGTATCGGCATTGGCTTTGGGCTCGGCTGCTGCCAAGGCGAAGCAACTAGCCGACTATGAGGAGAAGGAGATGCAACGACTCGTCTATGACTTGGTTGAAGCCCAGATGCAGAAGTTGGAGGCTAAATTGAATCAGTTTGAGGACTTGGAGCTTTTAGTGCACCGCGAACGCTCCGAAATTGAACGTCAACGATTGCAGCTGTACCATGAGTACTTCAAACTTAAGGATTCCAAAAGCAAAGGCGCTATTCCTGATTCCACTACTACCAATAACGCCATAGCTACCGCCGGCCCTACAAATCTTGGTGTGGGCGAGAGTGAAGCTGATCCCGAGCTTATTCAACCCCTCTAATCACTGCTTCCTATACTATGTTTGCTTTTAAACCACTTAATACAGTGCCTACCAATCTCTCATCCCACTTCCCCATTCTATATCAACCGTTCCCTTCCTCTCTTTTGTAAAATGGTAATTTAGTTATTATTTACCCTTTCTACAAAATTTAAAAATAAAATTTACACTTTCACCTGCTAATTTCTATATCTTTTTTAGTTTAAGTGATTCACAAAAATACCATCTGGTTTTTAGTAATAGTTAAAACTGGCAATGTAACAGCAAAGTTTGAAAGATATTAAGATATAAAATTGAAGTATTTTTTATAAAATTTATTAAAAACTTGTTTTATATTAAAATAAAGAAAATACCTAATTTAAATACATTTTTAAAATTTCTTTAAATAGCTTTGATAAAGTAGCCATACTATTTTTTTCCAATTCTGAAAGCTTAATAGGATCAAGTTCTTTATTTATTTAAATGTATAAAAAGTTAAGGTAAAAGAGGAGAAATATATTTAAAAGCTTTTAGCTATTGCAGAAACCCCTTTTAAACCTAGAATAAATGTAGCTAAAAGCTTTTTATTAGCCTTAGAAGTTTAAATTTTAGCTATCTCAATTTTTACTTTAAGAAGTTAGAACTATATAAACTTAACAGCTATAAAAAGGAAAACTAACAAAGGATTTTAGAAAGCAAAAGAAAAGTATATATAGTAAAGTATTTAAAAAATAGTAAAGTAAAGTAAAGCTAAAGTAAAAGCTAAGTAAAAAGAGGCCATTAGAAAAAACTAAGCAAATTTAATTTTTTTAATATAATAAATAAAGAAAAATATATTTCAATAAGATCTAGTATTTTAAACTAGATAAAATAAACTAAAAAATAAAAATAAAAATAATTTTTTTTTAGCTTAAAATATACTAAATAGTAATCTAAAGCTAGAAAAGTAAAGTATAAAATTAAAAACCTATTGAAAATTTTATTATAAGTTACTTTTTAATAAAAGTAAAAACTAAAAAGTATGTTAAAATTAAATATAAGTTATATATATAAAATATTTATATTAATTTAAAATAATAATAAAATTTATAATATTAAAATGCTTTTTATTTTTTTAAATATAGCAAACTTGTAACATCCGGTTTTTGGTGTAATACTAGTAGCAATCTTTACATTGTGCAGTACAAAATACTACAATGCCAAGGTGGCAACAAATATGAGCATTTGTACAAAGAAGTTAGTAGATGATGATGGAGTAAGATTGATTTCATTATTAATTATAGTAGCAACAAACGTAAATGCTTAGTAAATGATGTAGACAAGTAAGATTGGTAGAGATTTAGTAGCAAAATTGATATATATTTATAAATAGTTAAGGTTGTAGGTAGCAATAGCTGCAAGGACTACAAACCATCTAGTAGCAAAAAGGTGACTAAATCCTACATAAAGAATTTGAAGGGGGAGACAAGAACATCCACAATTTTAAACAGCCTCTACATTTTCAATAAAATAGAAAAATAAAAATAATACAAAAACAAGAAACAAATGTGAATGTCTTACCATTATATAGTAAAGGCAACTTTTTGTGCAAGTCAGTACAATAGAAATGGTTTTACAATAGATTGAGTTATTGGCAGTCATAATTTATTGAATGTTGGTAAGGTAAAGTTCTTTGTTGTTTAGCACTAGTGGCTATACTAGACTTGTTTATAGATGTTAAACTTATAAGTTTTTGAGTGATAATAATGGAACAAAGAATTATTCTTTGTTTAAATTTTTGATTAAATTGTTAAGATGAATTCAAGTAATTTTGTCATTTGAAAATAGAAGAGAAAATGATGAAAATTAAGTAAGCTTGGAAAAGATGATAAAAAATGATGAGAATGATCATTAAGTCAGCAACTTATAAAGTTGCTAAGTGATGAAACGTCACATCACTTCCTCTTTTATTGAAGCTGCAAATAAAGTAAGCTATATTCTCACAGTTGTGTGCAAGCTCTCACATGGAGTCTTTAATATTATAACTCTTCTATTTCACTAGGTATTGTTTTCTGTTATTGTGGATTTGACTATCAAGGATCTATTTAACTTTTTATTTGATATCTGGATTGAGAATAGGGTTTGTGACTAGTATTGTGGCTTTGTCTCCTTCAAACTTTGTTAGATGCAACACATGGAACGTGCAATGCAATCTCCACAAACAAGGTAAATCTAATTGGTAATCAAGTGGTCCAATTTTCTTAATAATTTTATATAGACCATATTTTTGTAAAGCTAACTTTCTTATAGGTCCTAGCAGAGGTAAGTTTTTACTTTCAACATATACTAATTCTCCAATATTTCATTTAAAGTCCAGTCTTCTATTTACATTTATGTTCTTCTTCTGTTTCTCTCCAGCATCTCTTATGTTCTTCTATACCCAGACTTATATTGATTTTATATCTTTTAATATTTCAACTGCAGTTGGCAACTGTGTGTTATTTGAAATAATTAGCAAGTCAAATGCCCAAGGGTAAAACCTAAAGTTAGTATAAAATGGCAATTCTTTAGTTAAGGCTTATTAGCTATTATTATATGCGTAATAAGCAAAAGGTAACATTTTTACCTAGTTGTCTTATGTATTATTAATGTAGCATCATAAATACTATTTGATTATTTGATTTGTATACTCAACTTGTCCATTTACTTAGAGGTGGTACAACAATATTAAGCTAACTTTAATATCTAGACCTTTACAAATTTCATTTCATAATCAAGCAATAAATTAAGGGCTTCAGTCTGTTATTATATTTTTAGGTAATCTTTGTTGGCAAAATATTTTTTTTATGAATAGCTGAGACATTTTATAAAACAATATAGTAGTAAAGTATAATATAGCTTTAATATACTTGCTGAATCTGTCAACAAAAACTATGATGGTGTCAATACTATTTATATTAGGTAAACTGGATACAAAGTCTATGCTAAGTTCCTCCTAGAGGTGAGTTAAAGTAAATAACAGTTGTATGTATCCTTGTTAGAATAAGTGGTTATTTTTAACTTGTTTGCATATGTGGCATTTTTTTAGATAATTTGTAACATTCTGCCTTAAACCAAGCTAGTTGTATATCTGTTGAATCAGTTTCTGCATTTTCTGTATACTTAGGTATCCACTCACAGGGTGGTTGTAGTATTTTCTAATAATTGCATTTTATAAAAAGGGGTTGGCAATATATCTACCTTCTTAGTAATGAACATATATCTTGTATAACAAGTAATTTTTGTACTTATTCATTTTTATGTTTTTTTAGAGTGTGTGGCAGATTTTGTTTATTTTGTGGGATATTTGGTTGATAACAAACTTATTAGCATTGCTTGCGTATCCCTCTACCTCCATCATTTGGTTTAGCAAACATTTGTTAGGCTTTAGCTTAATACCTAGTAAAGTTCCTTTGTTTGAACCGTAAGTTGCAGCAATACTTTTATTATTGTTGGTCTTTAAGGTATTGCTAAGCATCATCAGTAGGTAGTAAGGTTTTATTATCACTTTGGTATTCATTTTTTTTAACTTATTCTTAGTGTACTAGTAGTTTATTTGTTGTGATAGCATATTGGCAGTCTGGTTTAGCTTACCTGGCTTATAAATTATAATAAAGTTGTATTCTTGTAGTATAAGTGACTAACAGATCTGTTATTAGTTTAGCATCTAATATTGTTTGTAGAACTTAAGTGCTTTATAGTCAAAACATATCTAAATTTGGTGTTGTGACGGTTGTAGATAATGTTCTCAATGTTTGAATGCTGAAATTATTGCAAGCATATCTTTGTTGTAAATAGGGTAGTTGATTTTGGCAGGCAACATTTTTTTACTATAAAATGAAATTGGATATTTAATACCATCTCCATCCTTTTGGAGTAGGATAGCACTAACAGCAAAGTTGGAGGCATTGCATTCTAATATGAAGGAGGTGTCAAAGTCTGGCTGTTTGAGTACCAGAGCTAACATAAGTATCTGTTTTACCTTGTAAAATATGTTTTCTTATTTGTCTTTCCATTAGAAGAGCACTTTATTAGACATTAATTAGAAAAGCAGAGCTACAATTTTAAATAGGGTTTAACAAAATCATTGTAGAAAATTGACTGAACTAAGAAAACTATATAGTTCCTTACAATTTTGTGGCGGGAGTATTTTTTCAATTGCCAGTACTTTACTTAGCTCTATTGCGTATCCTTTACTAAATAGGATGTTACCTAGGAACATTACTTTTTCTTTAAAAAATTTGCATTTCTTTAAATTTAGATATATATCATGTTTATATATTTGCTGCATTATTAAATGTAAGTATTTGGTGTATTTTTTGCATACTTTTGAAAAAACTAGGATATTGTTGAGATAAGCAATGCAGAACTTATAGTTGTAAGGGCTAAGTACCATATCCATCATTTTTTGGAATGTACTGAATGCATTCTTTAGTCTAAACAGCATTATTTTATATTGGAACATGCCCTGATAGCACCAAAAAGCAGTAAGGTGTTTTTGGTCTCTCTTTACCCTTATTTGGTAAAATGCGTCCTTGAGGTTGACCTTCAAATATATCTTTGATCTAGCTATAAGTATAGATATTTATTTAAGTAACAGTAGTGGATATAAGTTGGTCTTTGTGACAGTGTTGAGCTTTTAATAGTTAACCACTAGTCTTTATTTGTTTGTACCCTTTTTAGCAACTAATATTGGTAATATGATATTTGATTTTAATAGTATAATAAATCCATGTTTCAGTAATTTATTGATATAGTCACTAATGGCTTGATGTTTAATAGGTGATAGCAGGTATAATAGTGCCAGCTTGTACAGTTTGGGCAGAAATTTAGTTACTTCTAAATTGAGGTCAAATTGGATATATTTTGGTAGCTCCTTGTATTGATCTAGATCAAAAATATGACTAAACTCCCTTAGTTCTTCTGGGAGATTTTCTGCTATTTTGGAATTATAAATGTAATCTCTTAAAATATTTAGAGTATCTTTATCAGCCTCTTCTATCAGGAGTGCTATGGTATTATGGAAGTTTCTTGCAGCGTTCTTTAATGTTAGTTGGTAGTCTTTTATATTAATGTTTGTTATATAACTGTCAATTCAATGCATACCCAATATAATGGGAAAAGCAAGTTTTTTTATAGTGTATATTATAAAATTGTTTTTGATTTTACCTATTTTGTATTTTGTAATATCTTTTATGCATTATTATTTGGTTTGTTCCAAATTGTCTAAGAGCAAGCATAATAGTCCTTTTATGCGGAGCCCATGGAGAGTGAGGATATTTTTTTGTATATATAAGTTTGTAGCGGTGGAGTCAACTAAAGCTTGGCCTTCAAATATTTTTAAACCAGATAATTTAATTTTTATATCAATAAAAAAATAACATGAAGCAGATTTATTAGTGCATTTAATAGAAGTTTTCCAGGCAGAGCTTTCTAGACATTTAGAGTTTAAATTGAAGCCACTGAGGTTATCCCAGCCTTGTTCATGAGGAGGTTCAATAGGATAGTCTTGCTAATTTGGGGCTAAGGATGAGTTGGGGGCAGAGTTGCTATACTAACTAGTAGGCGTGCCGGTTTGAGGGGGTAAGTTACATTGGAAGGTAGGAAGATGCAAAGAGGGAGTTTCCAATCTCAGGCAGTTAATTGGGTAGTGCTATAATGTAGCAAAATATGAGCGGTTTTCCTGATAGTTGAGTATGTATTAATTGTATCCTTGGTAGGGAGGTTGTAAGCAAGTTGTTTTGTTATAGCCTCGGCTTCTACAGGTCTAGCAAGGTAAGCTAATACAGATGCAAGTTTTAATAGTCATAGGGTAAGGGCAATTTTGGCTGATGTAACTGATGCCTTTACAGTTGTAGTACTTGATATTTGGACGTTAGTTACCATATTTTGAGTGGCAATGGTTATTGCAGCAATTAGTTTTTCTGGCTTCTTTGGCAAGATTGTAGTTTAAGTAGGAGAGTACTCCTTGGTTAGTAATCAATTGTGTGGTTAAGTAAGATGCAAGCTTGATTTTAGGAGAGGAATTTATGTAAAATATTGTTGGCAATGAGTAGGGCAAAGTTGCTTGTTTAGGTTGGCCAATACTACTATCTAGTTGGTACTAATTTTCAACAACATAGTGACAAGGTCCTGGTAGCATCTAGGCTGACCCCTACCAACTATGGCAGTTCTTACTTGCTTGTTGAGGCTATTCTAGTAAATTGTCTATAGTATATTGTTGGGCAGCTATATTAATATATTTGCAAAGTTTTGGAAGCATTTTGAAAAGGAATGTACAGTTCTAGAGTCTTGACGGAATTTAAGAAGGTGGGTCAGATTTTTTAACAGTGG
This sequence comes from Capillidium rhysosporum, assembly GCA_037055185.1. Lineage (NCBI taxonomy): Eukaryota > Fungi > Entomophthoromycota > Entomophthoromycetes > Entomophthorales > Capillidiaceae > Capillidium > Capillidium rhysosporum. The sequence goes on along the minus strand of JAWQFY010000333.1, from coordinate 8,036 downwards.
AGTTAAGAGATTGAGCAGAGCTCCAAGGTAATCTCTGAAAATGGAGTATAAGTTGGTAAAAAATAGTTCCCTAAAAACTTTGTCAGTTACATAAGTGCGTAGCGGCTTAAACAAGGCGTTTATAGTTTTAGAAATACGTTTCTTGTCAGATATTATTGTGTTTTATCTTCTGGTGAGGTGTAAGTCCAGTTCAAGGTATGAAATTCTGCTGTACATTTCTTAGATGAGCTCCGGAGATAGTGAAGGTGGAATGTAGATCAAGTTAATAATGTGTATGCTTTGTGACGTCTGTTGCTATTATTGTGTGGTACTACTTATTATATTAGCAATACCTGCAGAGGTAGGGTTAAGATAGTGTTGCATCAGCCAATTAAGTAGTTTTTGGATAGCATGTAGGGTAGTCCAGGCAATTAAACTGGCTTGTATAATTATTGCAATAGTTGGGAGGTTAGATGTGGCAGGGGTATTATGGTTAGCCATACACCTGTACAACTTGTGGGTTGTATTTGCTTAAATGAGCATTGATAACTAAGATGTGGGTTCCATTATTATATGATATTTAGTCTTTGGTGTAATACTAGTGGTAATCTTTACATTATGTAGTACAAAATACTACAATGCTAAAGTAGCAACAAATATGAGCATTTATACAAAAAAGTTAGTAGATAGCAACAGAGTAAAATTGATTTCATTATTAATCATAGTAGCAACAAACATAAATGCTTAGTAAATGATGTAGACAAGTAAGATTGGTGGAGATTTAGTAGCAAAATTGACATGTGTTTGTAAATAGTCAAGATTGTGGATAGCAATAGCTGTGAAGACTGCAAACTATCTGGTAGTAAAGAGGCAACTAAATTCTATATAAAGGATTTAAAGGGGGAAATAAGGATATCTGCAATTTTGAATGGCCTTTACATTTTCAATGAAATAGAGAAATAAAAATAATATAAAAACAAAAAAAAATGTGAATGTCTTACTATTATATAGTGGAGGCAACTTTTTATGTGATTTAGTATAATAGAAATGGTTTTATAATGGATTGAGTTGTTGGAATTTGTAGTTTGTTGAATGTTGGTAAGGTAAAGTTCTTTGTTGTTTAGTACTGGCGGCTGTATTAAACTTGTTTATAAATGTTAAATTTATAAGTTTTTAAGTGAGAATAACAGAACAAAGAATTATTCTTTGTTTAAATTTTTAATTAAATTGTTAAGATAGATTTGAGTAATTTTGTTATATGAAAATAGAAAAGAAAATGATAAAAATCAAGTAAGCTTGGAAAAGAGGGTAAAAAATGATAAGAATAATTATTAAGTCAGCAATTTATAAAGTTGCTGAGTAACAAAACATTACAAAACTAAGCTTTACTTATATTATATAAAAATTTATAAAAAAATATTAAAAAATTAATAAAATAGTTATAAAAAAGATTAAAATTTAAATATAAAGCTATTAATTTAAAAATATTAATTTAATTATTATTAGCTAAGCTATATATTTTATAAATAAAGATTTATTTTTTTATATTTTTTAATAAGCTAAATATTATATATATATTATTTGCAAATACTACTATTTTAATAAAATATATAAAGTTAATTAAAATATTTAGTAAAATAGTAAAAAAACTAGATTTAAAATAAAATATAAAAAAAGAAAAATTTTTTTATTTAAAATTTATAAAAATCTAAAAAATAAACTATTTTATTAAGTAAAAAAATATTAGACTTTATATTTATTTAAAAAAATCTTTATTTATTAAAAGTTGCTAAAAAATAAATAGAGTTAAATTTACTATAAACTTTAACTTATTTAAAAAAAACTAAATATTTTGAGTTTATATAAATTAAAATTGATAAAATTTTATTAAAAATTAAACTTAAAATAATAATATTATACTAAATATAAAAAAAAAGTTAAAGTTATAAGCTAAAAATAAAAGATAAAAATTTTATACTAAAATTTAATATTTAAATTTATAAAAAAAAAAGTAATAGTTTTTAACTTAAAAATTACTATAAAAAAATAAAATATATATTAAATATTTTAGTTAACTTTAAAATAAAAAATATAAAAAGCTATTTATATAATATATATATTAAATTATTTATATTTAAGTTACTATAATTAAATATTGTTTTAATAATAATTATAACTTTATTTTTAGTATAAAATTTAAATACTTATTAAATTAAAGTATAATTATAAAAGTAAAAGTTAGAAAATTAAAAAAAAAATTAAAAAAAAGCTAAAAGCAAAATAAAATATACTTTAAAAAGTTTAAACTAGTATAAAATAATATTTTTTTTACTAATTTTAAAAATAAAAAAATAAAGCTATTAATTTTACTATAAAAAACTTAGAAGAATATTTGCTAAAAAAAGTTTATTTTATTAAAATAGCTTTTATATAACTAAGTATAAATTATATATAAAAATATTATATATAAGTTTATAATAATAAAAAAACTTTTTATATAATATTTAAAAAATAATAGCTATTTTAAATAATTAAAAACTTTAATATTTTTTATTTAATAGTAATATATTTAAAATATTATTTATACTTAGCTTTTTTTCAATTTTTAAAGCTAGTTAAATAGTTAAAAGTATAAATTTAAGCTAATATATAAAAGATAATAAATGCTAAAATTAATAAACTTTTAACTAAAAAATAAAAGCTATTTATATAATTAAAAATTTAAATATTTAAATATAAACTTAATAAATTAGTAGCTTTAATTATAAAAAGATTTTAAAAAAACCTTTATCAAAATTATATTTTAGTTTAAAATTATGATGCTAGGTAAAGGGTAATAATAGTAGTTGATTTCACTAATAGAGAAACTTAATCCAGGTATAATGAATATTTATATAATTGCCTAACTCTAGACCTAACTATCTATATATTAAATGAACAGAGTAGTTTATATAAGACAAAAATAAAAGACAAAATAAATAATTTATAATTTTAGGAGAGAGTCCTAATGTTTTAGTAAAGAACTCTAACATGAAATTAGTAAAGCTAGTAAAAAAAGATTAATAATAAGTTATTTATTATATAAAGTTATAATTAAAATATTAAGCAAAGCTTTAATTTTGCTTTTTAATTCTCTTTATATAATTTTCCATTAGTTACTAAGTATAACTATACTATACTAAGTTTTATTTTTAATTATAAATTATTATATTAAGTAATACTTAGTAAAAGTCTAATTATAAAACATTTTATATTAAAGTTAATACTTAGTAATTAATAATTATAAATCAGTTTTACTGAGCAATACTTAGTAAAATATGATTATAAATTAGTTTTATACTAAGTAGTACTTAGTAAAATAAAATTAGTATTTATTATCTTAAAAAAAAAAGGAAAAATATATAGAGATTTAAAAAAATGAATATTAGTAAGGCTCAGTTAGATGAGCTTAGGTAACAAAGCTTATGATATTACAAAAATAAAACAAAAATTACTATAAAAAATTATAATTAACTAATAAAAAATAATTAAATTAAAATATAAAAAAAATTATTTGAAATTCTTAAAAAAATTATAAATTACTATAGTTATAAAAATTTATATAATATTTAGATAAATTAAAGTAATATAAAAGATTTAATTATTTAAAAAAATAAAGCTTTAAAAAAAAGTAAAAAATAGTAATATAAGTTAATTTAAAGCTATAATATTTAAATATAAAAAATAAATTTTTAATAAAAAAAATATTAGTAATAATAGCTTAAAAAGTATTAAATACTAAAATAAATTTATTTAAAATAAAAATATTATAAATATTAATAGCTATAATTTTTATTAATTTTTATTAAATATATTTGCTAAAAAAATAGTAAAGTTAAAAAAGTAAATATATAAATAAAAAATGCAATTAAAAAAATATAAAAATAAAAACTAATTAAGTTAATTAATAATAAATAAGTAATAAAATAACTAATTTTTATAATAATATTTAATATAATTTTAAAATTAATATTACTTTATTAATAATTTAAAAAATAGAAAACAAATAAATAAATAAATAAATAAATTTTATAAAAGAAAAAAAAACAAAAATATATATATATAACTAAAAAAAGATTTTTAATATTAAAAATAGTTTATAAAAAGTAAAATATAAGCTAATAAAAAGAATTAGCAAAATTAAATAAATTAAATAAAATAAATAAGTATTTGCTAAAATAGTAAAATTAAATAAATAACTAATAAGCTAATAATTAAGTAAAAAGTTTAGTAAATAAATTAAATTAAAAAAATATAAGTAGTATAATTTAACTTTTTGGAAAAATTAATAAATAATATATATATATTAAATAAAGATAAAACTTTAAATAACTTAAAAAAACTATAAAATATTAAAATAATTATAGTTAAATATGATATATTTATCTAATTAAAAGTAATAGTTTTTTTTAAAATAAAAATATTTATTTATTACTAATTTAATTTTATAAAAAAAAGAAATTTATAAAACTTTTTTAAAATTTTTTTATTAATTATTTTTAGTTAATTACTAATATTATTTATTTTAAAAAAAAGATAAATAGTAATTTACAGCTTATATTATATATTTATAATATTAAATAATTATTTAAAATAAGTTATAAAAAATATTATAATAATAGTAATAAATTAGTATAAATTTAAAATACTTATACTAATTTTAATATGTATAGTTAAAATTTAATTTATATTATAAGTTAAATTAATTAAGCTAATAGTAAATTAAAATAGAAATTAAAAATAATTTTTTTATTAAATTAGTTAGCTTAAAAAGCTAAAAATTAATATTATAGTTTATTAGCTAATAAAATTAAAGTAAAATTTTTATAAATAAGTTAAGTTTTAATATTTAAAAAGATATAATTTGTTAAAAAAATAGTCAAAAAAAATTATATTATCTTTGCAAACTTTAAAAAATTAAAAAAATTTTAAATAGATTAAAATTAACTTAAATATTTTATTAATATATTTTATTATTTTTAATTTTTTAAAATTAATAAAAATACTAAAATAAAGTATATTAAGTTTATAATATAGCTTTTATAATATATATTATTAGTATAATTAAGTAAAATATATAATATAAAAACTAACTTATTACTAGTATTATATTAAAAAATACTATTATAAACTATAATAAATAAGCTAGCTAGAAAATATTTACTTTAATTTTTTAAAATACTTAATTAGTTATTTTTTAATATTTAAATTTAAAATTAAAAATATGCTATAATATAATAAATTTACTTTTAAAAGTTTATATTTAGTATTAAAATTAAGTATAAATATAGCTTTATTTAATTTAGTTAGTATAAAGCATCTGTTTAATAATAAAATAATTACTTTTAGTATATTATAATTAAAATTATTATTATATTTATAAATTAATTTACTATAAATTTAAATATTATATTTTATTACTTATATTAAATATATTACTAAATTAAAATTATAATAAAATTTAAAATCTAACTAAGCTATATAAATATTAAAAAATAAGATAAACTATTACATTAATACTTAAAATAGCAAAAGCTATTAATAAAAATATACTTATTTACATTTTATAAAATAAAAGTAAGTAAAAAAATTAGTAAAATTAATAGTAATATTTTAATATTAAAATTTAATATTAATTAAGTTTAATTTTTTTAAAATTATTTAAAATAAACTAAATAAAAAATAAATTATAATACTTTTTTATTTAGCTAAATTAGATTTTTTTAAAAGTAAATATACTTATTATATAAGCAAATTAAAAGTAATAAGCTATAGTATTATAATAAATATAAAAAAGTTTAATTTTTAAAAATAAAAATTTATAAAATAATAAAAAATAAATATAAAAGTATAATAAATAAATATATATAAATAATTAATTTTATAAAAATTAAAAAAAAAATTATATTAACCATTAATAGAAAGTTTTTAAAAAAGTATAAAAATAAATTATATAATATAAGCTAAAAAAATAAATTTTTATTAAAAAGAGTAAGTTAAGTTATTTTAAAGTTTTATTTAATAATTTAAAGTATTTAAAATAATGCTTTAAAAGTTTAAAAGTAAATAATACTTTAAATAGCTTAAAGTTATTTATACTTAAAAAATTAATAAATATTAAAAGCTATATAAAAATTCTTAAATATTATTATATTAGTTTTATAAAAAAAATAAAAAATAGGTATATATTAATTATTTATATATAAAATAATATATATATTTATATTTAAAATAATAATTAATTTTATTTTAATTAATATTATAATAATATTATATTAATTTTTATATAATAAAAAGTTAATATACTTTTTAAACTTTAATTTTTTTTAATATATTTATATTATTAAAATTAGAAAATATTCTATTATAAAAAATTTTAAAACTAAAAAAATATTACAATAATTTAAAAAAAAAGATATGTTTATAATAAAATATTTTCTTAATGCTTAAACTTTAAGATAAATACTTTATTAACTTTTAGCTTATAATTTAAGCTTTTTAGAGCTATATATTAGTTTTTTTTAATTATTTTTACTATATAAAAAAAGTATAATTAATATAATTTTGTAAATTTATAATGTTTTATTTTATTATATAAAAGAAAAAAAAAGAAAATTTTAGTAATTTTTTTAATAAGCTATATACTTTATAATAAAAATATATATTAAATTAGCTTAATAATTTAAGCAAAATTTAAAAAAAACTTAAAAAAAAACTTTTTTTATAAATTTACAATAATAATATAGCATTAAAATTATTATATATACATTAAGCATTTTTTATTCTTTTAAAATATAGCTTTTATATTTTATAAAACTTAAAAACATTTAATTTTTTTTCAACTTTATATAAAGTTATAAAAAAATAGAAATATAACTTTATAATATCATCTTACTATATTTAGTAATTTATAATACTATATAGTATAAAGTTATATATTTTTTTCTTTATAGAAACAAAAAATAACTTTAAATAGTAAAAGTATATTTAATTAAACTTGCTTAATATAGTGAAACAAGTCAAGTTAATTTTTTAATTATAATAAAATTTAAAATACTATAATTTTATAGTATATTTAAACTTATTACATATATATATATTTAATATATATACTTTTTATATTTATAAATAATAAAATTTAAATATTTAACTATTTAAAGTTTAGCTTTAAATAACTTTAGTTATATTACCAACTATATAAGTATTTTTTAATATATATCTAATATATATAGCTACTAACTTTAAATATATATTAGTATATAAAGTTTTAAAAATATCTACTTAATATTTAGTAATAGTTATAGTTTTAAAAATAGTATTTGCCTTTTAAATATTTACTAATTTTTAGTAAAGTGCATTAAATATTATATACTTTTTAATATAAAAAAGGTAAATAAATATAAATAAATAAATTTATTTTTATCTAATTTTATTAGCTTAATTTTTATTTTTAAAATTAGCTACTTTTAAAAGTAGTTTATTACTTACATATTTTAATAAAATTATTATACTATTTATTATTTTAGCTATATAAAAGTTTAATTAATATTTTTATAATTTAATTATGTATATATTAATCTTTTCAAAATTCTATTGAATAGCTAATAAAAATAAATAAGTTTTCAGATATAGTTTATAAGTATTTTATTATATATAAACAAAGTTAGTATCAAATAGCAAGTATAAAAGAATACTAGATTATATATACTTGTGAATAGTGTTACTAAAAGTTATGATTTGATTCAATTTTGAAAAATATAAAATGACTCCATACTCTTTTTACTTTATAGTAAAATGACTCCATACTCTATTTTTTAAAATTTAAGATGGAGTCATTTTGATATGACTCTATTAATAGTTTTCAAATGACTCATTAATATTTCTAAATGACTCCATTAATATTTTTAAATGACTCCATTAATATTTTTAAGTGACTCCTTTAAAAAAAATAAAGTTCGATATTATTTTAACTTATAAATTTTATATATAAAGTTATTTAAATACTTAATGTTTTTAAA
>JAWQFY010000332.1:0-36177 GCA_037055185.1 Capillidium rhysosporum | reverse complement strand
TAATAATATTATAATTTAAAAATATTTATATAATTAATTAGTATATTTTTAATAAATATTAAATAGATAGTAAAAATAAATTAAAGTATATTATACATTTTTATTTTAAACTAGCTTAAATTAAAAAAATTATAAAATATAAAATAAATATTTATTTACAAACTTTTTAATATTATTTTTTAAATACTTTTATATTAATTCTAAAATATTTTTAATATTTTATTTAAAAAAAATATTTAAAACAAATATATATAATATAATTATAAAATAAAAAAGTTATTAAAATATTTATATATATCAGTAATTTAGTTAAATTATTTTAACTAAAATTAATAAATTTTAATATAATTATATTAAATAAACTATATTTAAAGCTTATAATTTATTTTTTATTATATTTTAAAATATTAAATATAAATAAATTTAATAAATTAAAATTTTATAATAAAGCATTTTTTCATTATTTTTTATTATTAAATTAAATAATAAATTTATTATTACTAAAATAATATATTAAAAAAAGTATATAAAAATAAAAGTAATATTATTTATTAATAGCTTATTTTTATTAAATAAATTATATAAATAAAATTAGCTTAAATTAAAAAGAAATTATTATAAAATTCTCTAAAAATAAAAAAAATAAACTAAGTTTAAAATATAAAATTAAAAATATAAATTTTAAAATAATAATAATTTAAGCAAAATAAAAGTAAAAGTAAAATAAATATAATAAAGAAAACTAATAGAAATTATTTAATATTAATAAATAATATTTAAATAACTATTTAAATTTAGTAGCTAAATACTAATTTATTTAAAAAATATTATAATAAGTATATATTTAAAAAAAAATTAATTTAATTTTTTTTTAAAAACTAGCTTTAAATCTAATTATAAAATAATAATTAATAAATAAATTTTATTTATTTAGTTATTATATTATTATTTATCTTTTTAATCTACTTATATACTTTTAGTAAGTATATTAAAATATATAAAAAAGTTTACTACTTTTTTATATTACAAGTTTTATTAGTATAATTATTGCAAATTAAAAATAAAAAAATTTTTATTAAAAAAAGTTAAATTTAAAATAAATAAAAGCTTACTAATAAAAAAAATTTTAAAAAACATCTAGTTTTACTATTTTTATTATTACTATTAATGTTACTAATATAGTATTTAAAATATTTATAATATCAAAAAAGTAGTTTATTATTTTTATATCTAATTAATGTTTTAGCTATTTTAAATTTTTATAATTATAATTATTTTAGCTTTTATTTTTATTTTTATTAATTTTACTAATAAAAACAAAATAGCTTAATAGTTATTTTTAAGCTAATATTTTTTTTACTATTTTTTACTTTAAACTTTTTTAAATCTTATTTTTTATTTAAATACTATAGTTAAAACTTTTATTTTTTAAAAAGTATAGCTTTATAATTAATAACTTTTAAAAATAGTTTAACAACTAAATAAAAAAATTTAAAAGCTTTAATATTATAAAATAGCTAATTATATTTATAATTAATAAAACTATATATTAATATAAATAACTTTTTAGTTTATTATTAAGTGAATAAATATTTAAAATAATATAATTTTTTAAATTTTATATAGATTGAAAGTTTTATCTTTATTTTTATATAATATTAAATATCAAAATACTAATAAATATTTATATAAAATTATCTATAATTTATTTAAAGTAATTATATTAGCTTTTAGTTAATTTATTGAAAAATAATAATTAAATAGCTATATATTTTATATTAAGTAATTTTAATTTATAATTTGATAGTAAATTATTATAATTAGTTAAATTTAAAACCTTTTTAAAATAAAATATTTTTTGAACTAATTAATTGAAAATATTTTATTTATTATATAAAAATTAAATTAGGTTATTTAAAATATAATTATATTTAACTTTTTTCTATTTAAGTCAAGGTTACTGTAATTCTACTAATTTATTAAAAAGTTTAAACTTTAAACTTTATAAAAATATAGCTTAGTATATTCAATTTATATTAAAATTTCCTTTTTAAACGCAACTGATGTTTTTACTATATAGTTTAAATAGCTAAGATTGGTAAATTATATAAGTCAAAATTTATCAATAATTTACACTTTATATTAGATGAATGTAAACAGATATTAACAAAAAGAATTTTAACAAAGGGTACAATGGTAGTAACAATGATGGAAATTACTACGGATAAGTAAAAAGTGAAAATATTTTATTTTACAAAAGCAAGCAAATTCTTTATTAAAATAAAAAAGGGCATCAAATTTAAAGTTGATTCCCAACTTAAATAGCCTAATCACTCCAAGCTCCAATCTTAATGCTTTTTAAAGTCAGTGTGATCTTTATGTGCTAAAAGTGATTGAATGTTAAGTTTAAAATTGTAAAATAACTTTACCTTTGTAGAAAGGAGAATTAAATTGAACATTGCTTAGAGCTTTAGGAAACGCTTTGGTAATATCTAGATTTTCTGCCTTACTTGCATTAAAATTCCAGATCTGTAAAACATCAGCCGACCAACGCGAACCAATTGATACACCAACCAATTGATCATCTATTATTTATTAAATTCCGTTATTGTTGATATAACGTACCTTTATCTAACGCAGCCTCTAAAAGCTCTCCAATACAAAGCATGAGTATTTCGGGCCACACTAAAGCTGTGTCGACTTTATTAAGACGGAAGGACCACGAGCCACCATTTTGATTCATAGGATCTTCCCTACAGAAGAATTTTAAACTCTATTCGCCATTTTAAATTTACCAAATTGGTTGTACTCCCTTCTTAAAAAAATGTATACTAGTCCTATTGCTGAGCTTATCGGGGCTAATTATTGAGTTGTATGCTGTCCAAAATTCCTTTATTGATTTAGATTTAATTTTTATTTAGTGTTTTACTTGAACAGTGGTAACAGTACAAATCAATTCCAAGTTTGATGAGTAATCGTTTACGCCTCCTTTATTTGAATAACTAAATTAAAATACATTAGTCCTATTTTTCTATCAAAGTTACTCGTCTTTCCAAAAACACCATTGATTATGGAGAGGAACGGGGGCATTGATTTGTTCTTCAGTCAAAGATCCATTAACAGCCATTAAATTAATTATTAGCCGATTCAAATAACTTGGTATCTAATAATTTTTTTAGAAATTTGAAAATAAATATAGTTTATATACGTTGAAATGAAGTTGATATAGTGATAAATTTAAATATAAATATTGATATTTACCTCTTAGTTTTATCTTTTTGTGTTCAAAAGGAAAACCATTTATCTATATTCTCAGCAATCAATCTTTAAGCTAACTTATAAATTACGTGTTACAGCGAAAGTTCTGGTATCCAATCATATTAAAATTTATCATATCAATAACTAATTTAGCCTTGATGACAGAATTCCATGCATAACCTTTAGAAAGCCAATTTGGCCAACAACTAAAACCTGTTTCCGGCTTATTAGAGTAAGATGGAACAGTAATAAGAAACAAAATATTTAAAGCGGAGTATATAGTTAAATATATAGCTACTACTATAAAGTTTTAAGCTTTTTTAGATAATACACTAACATTTAAAGTTAAGATAAAGATAAATAAATGAAAATAAAAATATTGTATAATATATCGTATCAAGATTTATACACCAATTACAAACCGTAATTTCATGATAGAAAATTTTGTTTAATTTTACAAAACATTATCAAAATTTGAGTTATAAATAAAAAAACACAGTTTTTAGTTAAAAATTAAATTTAATAATATAAGAAATGTAAATTTAATAGCATTTTGTCCATTATCATTAGCTTTTTTAAAAATATTTTTTAGAAATGTTCTACAAGGCTATTAATATTTTCTTTATATTAAATTATCTACTACTTTTATATATTCTAACTACTTCTTTTTTAAATTTGTAGAAAGATTTAAAAGTTAAGATTTAATAGTTAACTATATATTTTCTAATAAATTTAAATATATATTTTATCTAGGTAATATTTTTCTCAAAGCCTTTAAATTTATATTCTACAACTTTAAATATTTTAAAGCATTTTAAAACTAGATAATATAATTTATATTTATTAATATTTTATTTAAATTTTTTTATTTACTATAAATTATAAATTAGTTTATAAAATTATAGCTAATTCTATCAATATAAGTATAATTTATTAAAATTGTAATTTTATCTAATTAAGAAGTATTTTAAAAAATACTTTAAGAGAATAAAATATATTATACTTTTAAAATATAAATATTTTCAAATAAAAAAAATATATATTATTTTTTAAATCTTGTATACTTTTTTAACTAATAATTTTTATAATTTTACTATTATTTAAATCTTTATTTATTAATTTATATAGTTTATTATTTAAATTAGAATTATTTATTTTTTAAATTTTAAGTTTAATTTTTAGCTAATTAAATTTTTATTTTGCTATTATTACTATTTTAATTTGCTAAACTATTTTTAAAAAACTATTATTAAATTATATATAAAAAAATTAAATATTTTATAACTACTGTTTTAATATTAAATATTTAGCTATTAAGTATTAATTAAAAATTTATTTTAAAAATTAATATTATTTAACTTTTATTTTTAAATAAAATATAAAATTATAAATAAAAAAATTATAAAAATTATAAAAGTTTTTTTTAAAAGCATATTATTTTAAATTTTTAAAAATATTAAAAATTTATATTAGTATTTATAAAAGTTTTATTTAAAAAAAATAATTTAAAACTAAATGTATATATAAGCTTAATTATATTTAAAATATAATATATAATAGTAAAATTTTAATATTTTTAAGTAATATAAATTAAAAAATAAATATTTATTTAAAAAATTTTAAAAGTAAAAAATAAAGTAAAAATAATTCATAAAAATGTTTATAAAAAATAAAAAAATAAAAATAAAAGTTTAAATAATAATAAAAATATTTTATAATATAAAAATAAATTAATATAAAATTTTTTAAATAGCTACTTTTTTTAAATATATATATAATTATTTATTATAAATACTACTAATTTATATTTAATATATAAACTTTATTTACTTAAAATTACTAATAAAAAATTTAATTATATAATAATATTATATATAAAGTTATAATTTTTTTTAAAGTGAATAGTTATAATATACTAAATATTATTAATAAAATTTTAAATATATAGCTATAATATATTAAAAATACTTGATAATAGTATTTAAATGTAAATTTAATAAACTTTATAATTATAAAGTATATATTATTAGCTTAATAGTTATAAAGCAACTATTAAACTTTATAATTAAGTTATTAATAATTTTAAATACTTAATAATTTTTAACTATTTTAAAATAATAATGTAAAAAAAGTTTTTAATTTAATAAAGCTTTATTTATTTTAGTATAAATTTATTTAAAAATAATAAGTTAAGTATTAAATAATAAATAAAAGCTAACTTTAAATAATATAATTACTTAATATTTTAATTAAAAAAACTAATTTTACTACTAGATTAATAATAATTCTCTTTTTAAAAAACTGGTAGCTTGAATATTTAAGATTTTCAAAATCTTTTAATTTAAATTATCTAAAAATTACAAATATAATATAAAGTTAAAATTTTTTTATTAATAAAAAAGTGTTAATGTACTTATTATTATAATAATATTTAAGTCTAGCATTTTAAATATTAGTATTTCTGCTTAGATTACTTTTTTTTATTAATGTTATATTATATTTTATATTATATTTATTATATTACTATTAAATATTTTTATTAACATAATTTTTAATTATAAAAAATTTCAAATAAAATTTAGTATATTTATATAATTGTTTTCTAAAAATAGTTAACTTTAAAGAGTTAAAATAGATAACATATCTAACAAAAAAACATAATAAGAAATAAAAAAATTCAAAGTTTATTCTTTAAATAAAATTGCCTCACTAATATTTTATCAAAATATCAACATTTTGAAAAAAATACAACTGTTTAAATAATACCAGTACAAACTATGTATAACAAAGCTTAAAGTCTACTAAAGTTATAATATACCATAAATTATAATTAGAAATAGAGCAGTTTTCCTATAGAATAAATAATCTTATAGTATTTATTAATCTTGTTGTTATTTACTAGAAATCTGAATTTTCTTTTACTATTTATTTTTAAATAAGCTAGATTATACAGCAATCTATAACTGTTTTTAATTTTTTAGATTTTATTATGCAATAAAAAAAACAAAATTTATACTTACTATATAGTTATAAAATAGTAAAAAGCAAAAAGTGAAAATATTTTGTTATGAGTGGTACATGTGCTAATGTTTATAGATTGTTTTATAAACTCAAATGTGGGATAAGTACACTTAAATAAAATAAAGTGATGTTAAAAGTAAATAGGTATACCAATTATATAAAAGTATTAATTACTTCAAAAGGTGTTGATACTTGTCCAAAACTCTTCTTTCTACGTTATTAAGATTCCATCTATGAATGTGGAGGTTAATATTTTCAAGCTCATCCTTAAACATTTTAGGAGCCATGTCTTTTTGACCCCCGAACTGCATCTGCATATGAGGCATATGCATAGCTTGCATATCCTTGACACCATCCGCCAAGTTCTCTTCACCGAGGATGATAGCGAACACTGCCTTCAACCCAAATAGATTTAAAAAGTACCAGGAGAGGGAGGAGACGTAAGCCACACTCATATCAGGTGCGTAAATACCCTGCTGTAACATATCCTTGAACCGTAAAGTTAAAGGGAAAGGTAATTGGATCAAAACAAAGCCAGAGAAGAAAAAGTTGATCCAACTCATTATTAAAGTTTGGGGTACTACCATGGCTACGTTGCGTTTCATACCAGCCATCATCCCTTCCATCATACTTGGATCACTCAACGGGTTGCTAGCTTTAGGTTTCACATCGGTTACCAATCCATTCTTTAGATACTTGCCTGATTCGATAGCTTCGGTGAAATACTGCTTTCGAGCTTGAAACTTAGTAATTGGCAAATGATCACCTCTTGTATGTAACAAATTACAGTATGCTAAGGCTTGTCTTTCGCGTAGTTCCTTAATTTTAGGTCGAGTTGGTACTGGTGTCAAAAGTATAGTTGCATAATGTCTTAATACTCCTACTAATACCATCACTATCATAATTGGAAACAAGACCCAGTCACGAATAGCTATTTAAAAAAAAATATTCATAAATTCAAATGTATAAATATAAATACCTGGATCTAAAATCATAGTCTCACTGCATTACACAAATTTACATTAATTTTTCAATTGGTTTATTATTTATATTTACCTTGCTATTGCCATCGATATTTAGTTCTGTTAAGTTTTTGAATTGACGTTTAAATTTGGAAAAGTTTAAATAATTACAAATATCTTAATTTTTTAACTTAGGGCTTGTTTTTTTGTTGCAGACTTTATTAAAATTAGAATTTAAGGAATAAAATCTGGGGGGAGGAGAGCAGACACAGCCAATATAGGCTAAGACTAGAAATTACCAAAGAGTTCGTCCCTAAGAGAAGTGAGAGAGGTGGGTCCAAATAAAGTAGGTTTTCTTATTAAAGAGATCAACTAATTTACTGTAAAAGAACAGGAAAGTTCCTCCAGTTTTTGGATTGGCTAGGGTAGGTAATAGATAGAAATAGACATCATCAGTGAACAAGATAAGGAACAGCAGGCATGATATTAAAGTAGAAGTCATGATGGATAAATTTAACAAGTTAATTATTAAACAGTAGTGAAAATAAAAGTATATTACTATAATAGTAAGGTATGCTAATTAATATAGTAGTTATACTAAGTAGATATAAGTAATTTAGAAAGCTTTTATCAAAAGAAGAAAAATAAACTAAAACATAGCTTGGGCAGAAAATTGTTGTGAAAATATAATAAAATTATGAATAATATTGTTTATTGTTTATATAAAAATAGTAGTTATTATTTTAGCTTTTTTTATACTTTTTATAAATTTATTTAGATTAAATAATATGCTATATTCTATAACTAAAAAAGGTTAAAATAATAAATTTAGCTTATTTAGCTGTTTGAAAGTATATTTTAAGTAACTAAATTGATATATATAAATAACTAAAATAATTATAATTTAAAATTAAATTAAAATACTATTAAATATAGCTAAAAATTAAGTTTTACTTTTTCTATACTATTTACTTATTATTATTTAATAGGTAAAAAGGAATTTATAACTAAAAAATTAATAGACTAATTTATAAAATATTAGCTTAAATTACTTTATAATACTTACTTATTAAAATAAAAGGTAGAAAAAACAGCATTTTTTAATAAAGTATATAATATATATAATATAATTTCAAAAATATATAATAATTACTATTAAATATAGCTAGCTAATTATTAAAAACCATTAGCTATATATATAAAATATTAAAGCTAGTTAGTAAAATGCTAATTATTAATATAAAACTAATTTTTAAATATATAGTTTATTTAAAAGAAAAAGCTACTAAGTAGTAAAAAAGTTATTTTTAATAAAATTTTATACTAGTTTATATAATTATTAATTATTAATTTAAGTATATTAAAATAATTAGTTTATATATTAATAGTTAAAGTTTTATGTTTAATATATTAATTTAATATTTTAAATTTAATAGATAAATTATAAACTTTAGCTTATATAATAAAATTATAGCAATTAATAAATTATAATTTTAGTTAAAAAAGTAAAAAGCTAGCTATAAAATAAAAAAATATTTATAAAAAAACTTTAAACTATTATTTAACTTTTGCTAATTAGTATTAAAATAATTTAAAATTAAAAAACTAAATATTATAATTAAAAAGTTATTTTAAATATTCTTATTTTTAAGCATTATAAAAAAAATCTACTAAACTTTTAAACTATAAATATTAGCTTAATATTTTTAGCATTTTAAAAATATATTATTATATTGATATATATTATATATATATAGTCAACTTATTTTAAAAATTATATATATTAATTTAATTGATAATATATATATAACTACTATATATTTTTAATTATATATATATATTTATAAATTATCTTTTTTACTTTTTTTATTATAATTTTTAAAAGTCTTATTCTATTATGTTTTAAAGTTTTTTTTTTTTAAAAGTTTAGTAAACTTTTTAATTTTATTTATTTATTAGTAGAACATTATTTTTCTTTTTATCTAAAATATTTTAATTTTTAATATAGTACTAATATCTATATATGATTAACTTTAACTTTTAGTTTTGTAGTATTTATTTTTTTCTTTTAGCTTTTTTAATACTTTTTTTCTCTTTTAATAAAATTTTAAACTTTAGTTTTTTCTGACTTATCTATTTTATATATAAAAAAGATAATAAAATTTTAAATTATACCATTTTTTTAAGTACAACTATATTTTTAATTGCCATTTTAGCTTAAACTTTTAAGTATTTATATTTTTTAATCTAGCTTACATTTCTAAGTTTTTTCTACTTATTTATCTTAAATAGTTTTAATTTTAATTTTAATTTATAATAAATTATTAATATTTAAACTTTAATAGCTTTTAAAAATTTAAAAAGCCATTAATCTTCTATTAATATAGTAAGTAACTAATTATAATAGCTATTTTTATTATCTATAATTGTTTTTATCAAAATAAAATAAAATTTCTTTATAATTAGTAATATTTGCAACTAAAACCTAGATTTCAATATATTTTAATACTTAAATTAATACTATGATTTTTAAATCAGTAATATCATAACTTATTGATACTAAAAGTATTTATTTGTGATAGGTATACAGTATTATATATTATAATACATACCAATGGATTGTTAGAATGAAATTATTTATTTATAAATATCTATTTTATCATATATTATAACTTTTAAAAATATATTTGTTATAATTAATTATTGGTTCTACAAAATGATTTTTATACATAATATATAGTTTCACTATCCTCATAGCTTTTTTTCTAGAGATGTAGATATATTTTTATCTATATAATAAATTTTAAAGAGTTTAAAAACTAATACTAAACTTCAAAATTTAGTTGTTAAAATTATGTTTCGTTACTGCTTATTTTCGTTTATATACAAAGCAGTTTTCTGTTAAATATGAATAATAAGCTGGTAATTAAACGTTTGAAACTCAACTTAATGAAATGGTACTAAAGAGTAGATTCGGAACAAACGAATTTAAAAGTTATGTAATTACAATTTAGATAATAATATAAATAAAGGTAGTCGAAAGTTAATAAATATATTGAAAGTTATACAATTTTTATATTCTACGAACAAGAAAAACGTAAGTTTAAGTTGAAACTGTTGTCAGTTTAATTTATTAGAAAGTTGTTCGTTTTAGCCTCTTAAAATTTTAATTCCGATTGTAAATGGATTTAGACTTAGTTTTTAAAATTTTAAATTCTTTTCAAGTTGGTAACCGAACGACTTTCAAATTAACAAAAACTATAGTTGAAAAATTTATAGTTTGTATCAACATAGCAATACTAACATTAATTATATATAAATATAGTATAAGAGTTTTTTTTTAAAATTTTAGATAATTAAATAATGTCGTTAACGGTAGGTAAATTGAAATTCAAACTTTTATCAATTTTAACTACTATATGACTTGTCAACTTTTTAAAACAGTAGGAAATTTATTTTTAAGTTTCAACTTATCTTAATTTTTCTTTCTATTTCATATATAGAATCACTTTTAATACGTTTGATAACTTTTTCCTTATTTTATACTATGTGTTAAATTTTTCTAAACGGACGTCGTTTTCTTTTTTACATTTTTTTACATAGACATAAGCATATACTAACCTAAATTTATTTTTAATATATACATATATATAATATAGTACGTAGTAATTATTTGAAGATGGTCATGTTAGCAGTATGGACCATAATTTTGTTATGTTTCTTACGTGTAAGCTTCGTTTATACATTACAACTTAACGAAGAAGTAAACTTAACTTCATCGAAACCTCTTTCCAACATCAATTTGATACCGAACAGCAACACTAAACCAGATAGCAATTTACGAAACGTTAATACCGATTCAGTAATTGAGCCTTGGCATGAAGGGGAAAACTATTTCATACAAAAAATCGATCATTTTAACAAAAGTTCAACTACAACATTTCGACAACGGTTCTACGTTAACGATGAGTTTTACCAACCCGGTCAACCAGCTATCCTCTACCTGGGAGGTGAAGCACTCTTACCGAATTGGCGAGTAAAAAGTGGGTTAGCTTACGATCTATGTAAACAACATAACTGTATACTGTTCGGTTTAGAACATAGATATTACGGTAAATCGCAACCTTTCGAAGATTGGTCAACTTCCAACTTAAAGTATTTGAGTATCGAACATGGTTTACAAGATATAATCTATTTCGTCCAGAATGTACTTGAGAGGCAGGGTCTTAGTTCTAAAAATACCAAATGGTTGGTTATTGGTGGTTCTTACCCTGCCAACCTGGCGCTCTGGGCTAAATCGCAATTTCCTAATTTGATACACGGTGCTATCGCATCGTCGGCACCAGTTGAAGCGAAATCGGATTTTTCCAAATACGATGAAACTGTTCAACTAGCTCTTGGTGCCGAATGTTCGAACCAGGTAGGTAAAGTTGTCAAATATATGGATAACTTATATAAAACTGATAATGAGAAATTTCAAGAGGTTAAGCAGATGTTCGGATGCCAACAAGTTAAAGATGACTTACACTTCATGTATACGTTAGCTGATACTCTATCTACTTTAGTCCAATATAATGCACCTGACTCGACTCCTACTTTAAATCAATTTTGTACTGCTCTGACTACTGCCACCGATACCGATCTTTTAAACACGTTTATCTCACAGTTAAATATTTACTACGCATCCGACGATACCGACTGTTACAAATTTTCTGGCGACTTCGATCTCAAATCGACAGCTATTAACACTCAATCCTACTTGAGGCAATGGACCTACCAATGCTGTACGCAATTCGGCTATTGGCAAACTGCTGCGCCTAATTCCACTACTAGATCTAATTACTTGGATGTAGAGTGGTTCCAAAAATTTTTCTGTAAAGGAGATTACTACAAAGATTTATCCGAACAGTTACTAGATCAAATCGATGCGACAAACTTGAAATATAAGGGCAAGCAGGTGGAACTTACCAATACAATTGTTACTAACGGGGAATTCGATCCGTGGGCTACTTTATCTATCCTACCTAACCCTAACGCTAGTCTCATCAACCACCCAGCCAACTCTACCACTACTGAAGGGTTACATTCTAAAATGGACTGGTTGCAGCGCCTCGATAACGAATCGACTCTATTACTTATCAAAAAAGCATCCCATGTAACCGATCTAGCATCCCAAAGGACCACCGATTCCGAAGCTTTGAACGAGGTTCGACATGTTCTACAAACTACAGTCCGAAGGTGGTTTTCTTAACTGGTTAAGATCCAACTAACTACTTTTTCGGTATAGTAATAGGTCCCACGTTTTAAAAATATTTGTATAGTATCATTTTAGTGCACTTAAAAGTTTTCTGGACTTTATTAAAAATATTTAACTTTTTTTATAGTTTTGGAACTAATGTTCAAATAATTTTTTAAAACTTTTAGATAGTACAGACTGAGATATAATTTTAATTTAAAATATTTAGAAAAATACAGCTAAAAATTAATTTGAATAGGTGATACCTTTAACAACTTCTTTCTAAATTTTTTTAGCTGCTTTCGCAGCTAACAATTAAATTCTACTTAAATTAGAAATTAAAAAAGAGAAATGAGGATATTTAGTTAATAAAAACTAGCCTCCAGTTTATTTATCTTATTACTAAATCCAATCTTAAAGGCAAGAGAGAAATAGATCAGTTGTGTCAGAACCTCCTTTGGTTTAGATATACTCAGACTTTTTAGCAACTATAATAAGCCATTTTCTACCTATATCACATCTAATTAGTATTAGATAGTTAAACTATTTTTAACATATATTTTATATAATATATACCTTATAGTTTCTAATAAATTATTTACCTTACTTGAATAGGTTTTAAAAGTTAAGTTGTATCTTTAAGTATTTTGATATATATAACTACTTTATTTTATATTTATAAATTTTAATTTTTAATAGTAAAAGCTTCAAATGTTATGCTAAATTGCAATTATATAAATATTAAATAATTATATTTTAATTTAATATATGCATAATATAACTAAAATATAACTATATATAAAATTAAGTTTTACAGTTTAATTATAATAACTTACATATTTTTTTTAATAAAGTTTTTAGATAAAGTTTAAATACTAAATATTTTTAATTAAATTAAAATCTAAGTTATAATATTTATATAATATATTTAAAATGATTAAAAAGTTTAATAAAATTAACTAATATATTTAATATATAAATTTAAATATTATTTTTAGTAATTAATATAATATTAAAAAATAACTAAAATAACATATATATACTTATATATTAAAAAAAATTAAAATACTGTTTTTTAAATAAATTTATATAAAATTAGCTATAAAGTTACTTTTATACTATTAAATATAGTTTTTTTAGATTTTTTAATTTAAATTTTATTTAATAATTTTTAAAAAGCTAAAAATATTATTTTATACTTTATTATATATAGTAAAATAAGTTAACTTATTATGTAAATTAGTTTATAAATTAAATAGTATTTTATATAATAAAGTATTTATTTTTTAAAATATTTAATTTAACTATTAACATTTTTAATAAAAAGTATATTTAAAGCTTTTTTTAAATTTAATTACTTAAAATTATATATAAAGTAATAAAATTAAATGTCTAATATTTAAAATAAAACTTTAAATATATTTAGTTAATAATTTTCTATTTTTTAATTTATAAAAAAAATGCTTCTAAATTTATTTATTTATTTTTATCTAATTTTGTTATATATATTTTTTAGTTTTTTTTTATTTTAGTTAGTTTAATATATATATAATATATAAAGTTAATTTAAGTAATTTTATAATTAAAGTTATAAAAAATTAAAAAATATAAAATAAAGTAAGCTTAAATATTTATAAAAAATATATAAACTAAATTATATATAAATAATAAATATTTATATACTTTTAACATTTATATTATTTTATGATTTATTAAATTTAGCTAAATTTATTTTAATTATAATTTTAAATTAAAGTATAAAGCTACAATAATATTTTTAATTTTTAAAAATAGTAAGTACTAGTTTATATATATAACTTTTTTACTTTTTATTTTATTTTAGCTAATTTATTTTATTTAAGCATTAATTAATTTTAATTGTTTAAAAATAAAAAAATTAAATTTAAAAGTTATTAAAATATAAATGAAGTTTTATATATTTATAGCTTTATATAAAAAATAAAACATTATTTTAAAATTTATTTATTTAAAAAAGATTTATTTTTCTTAATATACTTATAATTTATTATATATATAATAAATACTTAACTATTATTTGCTAATATTTTATTTATTCTAATATTAAATTTAAATTTGTTACTACTTTTTTATAAAACCTTAATTAATTAAAAATAAAATTTAGCTTTTATTACTTAAAATATCTAAAAATAGAAATTGGCACTTATAAAAATATAAAGAAAAAAAAGGTAAAATAAGCTTAAAATAAACTTATAATAATAATTAATATACTAATAGTTATTTAAGTATTAAAAGTAGATTAGGAAAAATAGATATAAATAATAGTTTTTTATATTAAATGGTAAGCTAAAAAATAATAAAAGCAAAAAAGGAAAATCTAAATATTTTTTAAAATTAATACTTAATTAAAACATATTAATAATCCTTATAAAAAAATTTAAAAAAATTTAAACCTAGAAATTAAAACTTAAAAAAATTTCAAAAAAGCTTAAAAGAATTAAAAGTAAGCTTATAAACTAATTTATTTACTACTTTTTAAAATTTTAGTTTTTAAACTTTGAAAATAGATTTATAAATACTTAGTTTTCATTTTTTAATAAAAAAGCAAAGCTTTTTTTAGATATAAGTAATATAAAAAGTTTATTTATTATATATATTTATATTTTTAATATCAAAAAAATAAAAATAATTTAATTATAAAAGTAAAATTAAGTAAAATTAAGTAAATTAGCAAGAAATATTGTTAGTTTTTTAGAAACTCTATTTGCTAAAAAAATTATATTTACTTTTATTATTATTATTATTAACTTTATTTGATTTATTATTTAATATACTAAAAAAACTATTAAAAATATTTTAAAAAACAAAGCTATAACTAATAAAGTACTTAATATTTTTATTAATTTTTATTATAATAATAACCAAAAGCTGTTAAATTTAAGTTATATTAATAAGTAGTTTATTTTATCTAAAGTTAGATTAATTACTAATAAATTATTTAATACTAGTACAAATTTACTTTTTATTTTAGCTAAGATAGCTAAGTATAAAAGCTATAAAATATATACTTTTTATTTATTTATTTTAATTATATTAGTTTTTTATACTTGACTTTTGCTATAATTAAATTAAATAGCTTAATAAAATTTCTATAATTAGAAAAATATTTCTAAAAGTTATATAAATTTCTTTTACTTATTATAATATACCTTTGTTTTCTACTTTTAATATATTAGCTAGTTTTAAAATAATAGTATAATTTTTAAAATTCAAGCTACTTGATAATACTTCTATTAAATAAAGTTTTTTATTTAGTATTAAAAGTTTTATTTTAAATAAAAAGTTTTTTTTTAATTGTACCTTTATATATATCTGAAAGTTTATAAAATATTATAAATTTTTATATAGTTTTTTAGTATATTAAATAACAATTATAATTTTCTAATAAATTATATAATAATTTTTTACTTTTTTATTATTTTTAAACCTTATCAAAAATAATAAAAGTAAGTTTTAACTGCTAACTATAATTTTAAATAAAATATTACACTAAGTATATATATTTTAATTTGCTATAATTTTTAAGTTATTTAGAATTTTAAACATTTTACTTATACTTTAATATTAAATTTATTATTAAACTATTTAAAAATTTATTAAAAACTTTTTATCTTATCAATTATTTTAGCAAATTTGTAGTAAATTTATAAAAAATTAATAGGATAATATTTTATAGTTTACTTTAAAAAATATATAATAAATATATTTAAATTTTTATTTATAGTAAATTATATAATAATAAGTTAAGTGAAGTTTTTTATACTTGATTTTAGTTTAGAAAGTATTAATAAATTATATTTATTTAGTTATAATATTATACTTATATTTACAAAATCTAAAATATTTTCTAAAATAGTAAATTTTAATTTTATTATTATCATCAATATATTAATTTTTAAAAAATATATATTATTACTATTCTAAAAAAAGCATTAATTTAAACTTAAAAATCTTAATTACTTTAATATACTAGTAGCTTTTTTTAATATTAATACTTAACTAATCTAAATAAATCTAATGCAAAATTTTAAATAATAATTTACTTTTTAATAACCTATCTAGTAGTAACTACTAGCTATTATAAATAACAAGTTTACTTTAAAATAACTAAATACTATTTAATAGATTTTAAATTAAACTTAATTTGCTTAGAAGTTTGTTATTAAATATTTTAATAAAATTAAATAAAATTTAAAAAATGTACTTATTATTTATAAAAACATTACTAAAGCTAGTAAATTATTTTTAAATGTATACAAAAGTACTTAATTTTAAACCCTAAATTCTAAATATATAATTAATTTTCTAATTAGAAATTTTAAGAATTTTTAACAATATTAAAAAATTAAAATATTTTAATAGTTTTTGATTTATAAATTTAGCTATTAGTTATTTATTAAACTATACTTAATTTACTAAATTTAAAATTTACTATTTTAATTAAGTATATTTTTCAATTATTAAACTTAATAGATTTTATAAAATTATTGGGAAAAAAACTTTATTAGTATTAATATCTTAGATTTATTTATTAAATTAGAAATTATCTAAACTTAATTTAATAATTAAGCTAAACTTAGCTAACTTAAATAAAACTTAATTTTCTAAAATAAGTAATTTTAAAAAAATAAACTATTAAGTAATTAAATTAAAAAATCAGTTTAATTTTTAAACTAAATAAAATAGTAAAAATTAAAAAATGTATTAAAAATTAATATAAATATAATATATTTAATTATATTTTTTTTAAAGTATTAACCTATATAATAGCTAATTTTTATTTATTTATTAAAATTTAAAAGGTATTATTTTATAATTTAAAATTATAAAAGTTTTAAAACTTGTTAGAAAATTTATACTAAATTATATATTTTTTAGTTTTTTTATTTATTTAATTTTTATTTATATTTTAATATATATTTTTAATAAGCTTATTTAAAGCTGTTTTAATTTTTATATAAAGTTTATTTTAAATTTTATCTAACTTAAATTTATTGTATATAGCTTTTTAAAATAGCTTAAATATTTTAATATTAAAATCTAAAAAATTTATTAGCTTTTATATAATAAAAATTAAGTTTTAGTATAATATACTATATATTATTTATTTTAAAAATATAAATATTTATATTATTAATATTTTAATATGTTTATTTTTTTATAAAACTAATATAATAATTTTAAAAATTTTATATAAATTTTAGCATTTATTATTTTATTAATTATAGCTAACTCCAAGTTATTTAAAGTATTATTATAATTATTATTTTAAACTTTTTTAGTACTATATTTTATATTTTTCTTATTAATATAACTATTAAAAAATATTTATTTAACTAAACTATTATATTTAAATTAATTTTTTTTTAAATATTTTATAAATATAATTTATAAAATTTTTTCTTACTTTTTTAAAATTTTAATAAATAAGAATAGTTAATTATATATATATATATATTTATTTATTTAAGTTAAAATAAAAACTAATTATTATAATAAGTTATATAAAATAAATAATTTATTATAAGTATATAAATTAAATTTTTAAATTTTAAGCTAGTTATAATAGAAAATAACTAATAAGCTATATTATTTATAAAAGCTACTAATAATTAAAAGCTAAAATTATAGTAAAATTTATTCTAACTAAATTTAATAAATTAGTTTTTAAGTAATAATAAATATATAATTTAATATAAAATATAAGTAAATTTTAGCTAATTTTAATAACTATTTTTATTACTTATAGTTTTATTAGCAAATTTAAATAAAAAAAATTAAATTGGTAATGTTATAATAATAAAAATCTAAAATTTTAATATTAGTAGTATTTAAAATATAAAAACTATTAATATTAATATAATAATTTAGCTTTATTAATTTTTCTAATATTTATTTTCTTTTTTTTTATTAATTTTTATTTTACTATTAAAATTATTTTAATTTTTTTTAAAAAAGAGATTTAAAAAAAAAGATAAATTAAGTTTATTTTATTTTTAATTTTATTAAAGTAAAATAAAATCTTTAATACTAAGTATATTATATATTAATATAATATACTTAATTATTAAAATAGTTTATTATACTTTATATTATTATTATTTACCTATTTATTTTTTTAGCTTCTATAAAGTTGTATTTATTTACTTAGGTAGAATAGTTATAAAATTAACTATTATTATTTTAACTATTTTATTTTTATTAGTATTAAGCCTCTTATCTATTATAGTTAGATTTTTATCTATTATAAAATTAAAAATATAGCTAAATATAATAGAAAAACTATATATTAACTTTAATTATAATACTAATTAAAGATTTTTTTAATAAAAGTATAAAAAACTAAAAAAATAAATAGCTATAAAAATAAAGATGAATTTTTTACAATAGCTATAATAATTTTTTTTAATATTAAACATAATATATAATTTGAGTATACTAATAGTATAATAAAAATAAAGAAAATTTATTCTTATAATTAGTAGCTAAAATTACTTTAAAATAACTTTTTAATTTAATTTTTATAATAAATATAGTTAAATATTATTTTAAAAACTCTAAAAAATTTATATAATATAATTAATTAAAAAAGAAAAATAATAAAAAATGGTTTTTTATAATTAATTTATATTGATAATAATTATATTATAAAGTAAACTGCTAAATAAGTGATAAAAATATAGAAAATTAAATAATTATTAAAAAAGCTAATAAAACTATATAATAGTTAGCTATAAAAATATTAATTTTTAATAAAAGTAGAGCAAAATATAAAAACATTAATAGTAAAAGTTTTAGAATTTAATATACTAATAGATATATTTATAAAATTTAACTTATATATCTAATTATAAATAATGATATAATTAAGTAAATAAAAGCTATAAAAATATACATTATTTTTTATAATAAATAATTAACTAGGATTTTTAAATTTATTTATTATTATATAAAAGCTACTTTATTATTAGTACTTTAAATAGTTATTTAATATAAAATATCAACTTAATAAATAATAAAGATAGTTTTTATATAGAAATCCAATATATTTAATTAAGCTAAATATATAAAATAAAGACTGTTAAAATTAAAAAAATTAAGTATAAAATAATTATATTTAATTTTTATTATTTTAGTTATTATTTTCTAATATACTAATATTATTATTATTATTAAATAATAAAGTTATTAATACTGAAAATATAGAAAATCTATTTAAGTTTAATTTAATTATTATAACTATATAAAGCTAATAAAGAAAAATATAGATATATATTTAAATCTAAGATTATAAATTATTTAAAAATTAGGGTTAACTAAATTATTTTTAATATATGTGTTTTAAAATATAATCTCTTAACAAAGAGAAATTTAATAATCTAATTTTATTAAATGAATTTCAATTTAAGAAAGAGGCAAGGTAACTGATTAGAATTTACCTTATTAGATAGGATATTTTTAATTTCATTTTTTATAAAATTGAAAAATCAAAGTAATAAAAATGTTTTACTGATTACTTTATTATGAATGAACCAATTGTTTATAACAAAAAATTTAAACTTTTATAATTTATTTAGTATCTATAATAACAGGTATATAAAAAGAAAAAAAATAATTTAAAATTAACACTAAAATATAAAACATAACCTTTAAAATGTTGCCTTCAAAACAACTTAATTTAATTCAAATATTAAAAAAACAAAAAGATTATAGTGCAAATTCATAAACTTTTAAATCTTAAATCCCAAAAATTCAATACCTTTATTTTTCTACATATCATTAAATTATTGTATAAAGCTGACAGATGTATTCAAACTCACTCAATTACCATTTTGTTGGACATGCTTATTGTAAATTTCAGCAAATATAATTAGCTCCAGTTTCAGATTGAGATATATCCTTCTAACTTGCACAACATTTACTAAATCTCGTTCATTAGTTTTCAAGCTATTAAACAGTCTCAGATATTTTTTATAGAAGTGGTTGGTAGCTTAGATTGAGTTCAAGTTAACAGTATTTTTAGTTGTACTAGTTAAAATGGAGTAGGAACTGGACTGATTAACTGCAATTTTTAAGTTATAATAGCTACAACCAAGTTTTAGAACCATTATGAGAAAATATGTAAACAGAAGTTCGAAAATTTCACTTTAGTCAAATTGATAGTTTTACTTCGTACTGGTAATGAAAGTGATGGATTATCAAGATCTTATCGTTATTTATCTTAAGATGACGTTTTCTTATGCCGAACATCCAAATTAGAATTATCTTTATTCCTAATCTTTTCAGTATAGGTTCTTACGATAAGTAAAATACTCAACTTTAAGTTGATATTAGTTTGTAACTAATTTGGTACACATTACAGAATAGATCTCCAGTAAAACTTTTCTAATTTAAAATGGAAGAATTACGTGATAAATAATTTCAAATATAATATAGGAGTTGTATTCGGTTTAGATTGTAAGGTTTGGTTAGTAGGATACAGCTTTAATGAACTTGGCTCGGCTAGAATTGTTTTTGAAATTGTGCGTAGATGAGTCGATTTGAGTTGAACTATAGGCTTCAGTTTAACTTTTAAAAGTTTTGGTTCTTGTACAAATCTTTTGGTAGTTTGATTAGTAAGCTGTTATCCTCAATCTATAAAGTTTACAGTTGCAGTTTAATTGAGGCTGATATTGGCTGAAGCTTGGGTTTCAACTTAGGTATAGGTTTGAACTTTTTTAAATTTATTGAAAATAAAAAGCTATCTTTTAGATTATTTGATCTACTACCAATATTTAAATTTTTCGTTTGTAGTTGTGGTTGTGGTTGGATGTTTAAAGGCTTGGATTTAACTTTTCTCTTCGTTATCACAATCTTCTCGTTAGACATACTACTAAGAAATTGAAGCTTTGTTTTCACTTAAGGTTTAACTCTATCGTTCGTTATTATATAGCTTTCCAACGACTTAATTAAAAATTAGGATTTAAATTTACTTTAAATTTCTGAACTTTTCCTAATTTTAAATTGGTTTTTTTAATAATTTATTAGATATGCATAATTCTTAGATATTAATTTCAATTTCTTAACTTCGTCATCTTTTAACTTATCTTAACAACTAATTCAGTTCTAAGGTTGAATTATTTCAAAAATAAATAAATATCATACTATAAAATTAAATTTACTTTTTAGTATAACTTTTCTCTTGCTGAAATTATGGTCTTGTACAAGTTCATCAGCTTTGCTATTATACTTAGATTTTTAATAAAAAGAGATTATTAAAACAACGTAAAAGGTATAGCTAAGCCACATAAAATTTTCAAATCCATCATCTTGCATAAAATAAATCTTTCTATTTAGAAGCATTTAACGAATTGGTAAAATTAAATTTAGTATTTACGATTTAACTAAATAACGAAGAATATTTTGAATGATGACATGCTAAAAAGCAAAAAAAAAGTATTGATTATTGAGGAGTATTTATTGTATAGTAGATATACTAAGCAAGCATAGCTATATATTAATATATATTAATATATATATATATTGATTAAATAGTTGTAATCTTAAAATGTAAAAATAAGTAAATTGAAAAGAGGTACAAAACAAAATATTTAAATTATAAAAAAGTACTGTAAAAGCTATTTAATTGAAATTTTTTATATTACAAGTCGTAATGTGTTAAAAAGTAAAACAAATTATTTTTATAAAATTTAAACTTTACTCAATTAGAAAAGAACCGATTAACAAATTTTAAAATACTTAATGAGGCAAAAGAAGAAAAACATAGTGCATAATAGCACTAAATTTTATTTTAACTATGTAACCTTTACGAAAAAAAAGCTGAAAAAGAAGGAAATAAGAAGCTGTTTATTCCTTTTTAACTTCCAAGCCAGCTTTATATCCGATCTAATAAAATAATTAATAGTATGTTCTTAACGGCAATGAAATACCTGATTCCAATCCAATTTATTTCTAGTGTAAGGAAGCTGTCTTCTCAGATTTTTGAACGCAGTATCTGAAAGTAAATTATAAGCTTGATTAAGTTCGAGTTGATAATTCTGTTCTTCAGTTTTGATTTTGGATACTAAGGCCTCAGCTAACTTATCAGTATCCTATAAACGAAAATTATAAAAGTAAGTTTAAAGAAACGAAATAAAAAATTTACTGGTTGGACGGTGAATTTGATGGTATGATTAGAGTTTAGTTGGACGTTTCCCTCTTCATAATAATGAACCAAGTTTGCGATAATACCTTCGACTGTGTTGGTTGAAGTGTCAAATTGGTAGATTGATTTCCATCGCCCATTCCTATTAAAAATTAAAATCAAGAAACTAGATTTAGAAAAATACCAGAAGTTATTTTTAGATAACTTTTTCGATACGATAACTATAGCTAACCCAGTATCAGTTGGATAAACTGCACCATAACCTTGGGGGTAATGCTGTTGAATGTAGATGTCTAAACTACGCTGTAAAGGTTCACTTTAAAAAAACAAAGAACGTAATCCGTTTTAGTAGATGATAAACATTTATAAATATACCGTAAAGGCGAACTAGCTTCATCGAATTCATATTCTTCTACTTCAGTTACTTTCTATTAAATATATTGGTTTAGCATTTTTTAAAAAACTTATTTTTAAGAATATAAATCTATTATATATTTACGTGAGCTAAAGCGTCAAATTTAAACTTTAATTTGTTGACATAATCTATAAAAGAGTGTTCTTCAGCTTCATTTTCACCTGTCTGCTCAGTTTTTAACTTATTAAAATTTGATAAAATAGTAGTAATTTCATCCTAAATATATTTTAGTACAAGAATTTGAAAATTGATTTACTCCATCCGGTTTAGTTACTTGTACAGTTTCTAAGTTCTCCAAGTTGTACTGTAACAAAACTTTTGCAATTTTGGGTTCTAATTTCTCATCGTCATCTACCAACCCACTAATATCTATAAAGTACATAGTACCAATCCAATTAAAAATTTGTTAAAAGAAAAAGAAAATTACCAGCTATTACATCGTCAACTTCGCCGGGTGGTGCATCCAATATAAGCTGGGAAGCTAAATCTAACTTTTCATCTAAACTTAACTCTTGGTATTCTGCTTCCAATTCTGACATTTTACTTCTTATTATGGTGTAATGGTTTGAAATATGGTTTGGAGTTGTAAATTAGGTAGAATTTGATGTTTGAAGATTTTAGTGACGGAAAAATTTGTTGTTAATTTTCGAGGTTTTTGCGGAAGTTGAAGAAAGGTACAAAGAATGTAAGAAAATTGAACAGATTCAAAGATAAGCAAAAATAATACAAAAAAGATAGTTTTATTATTGAATGTAGTCTTTTAATTTATTTATCTATATAGTTAATGTGTCTACTGAAGCTTATGTGATCTCTTTGCAACTTTCACTAATAAGGATATATTATTGACTTGTTAATATTGTTATAGTACTACCTATATATTTGCACAAATATAAATTTGTACTTTGTTTACATCTCATATAAATAGACTAAATGAACAAAATTTTGTAAACTAAAATATTAACTTGCATACAATTATATTATAACTGTGAAGTATACTATATGTATAGGCTTATCTAAATACTTACTGTTTAATAAGCCTGCATTTACTAAATATAACTATTACTTTTAATTTTAATTTTTATAATGAAGTATAATTTAATATTATAGCAATTGCCTAGTATTCCTATCCATTAAAATTTTTCTGTACTTAATATTATTATATTGTAATTTCTATTTGATTATGCATTATAAATTTTTTACTTATATTATATAAATTTTGACATATTTGAAATTTATATTTAATATTTTATTTAGTAAGGAAATCTAATAGTAAAAAATCTATTATATTAAATAATATTTCTATTCCTAATTTAAATACCACTCTATTTTAATATCCTATCTTATTTATTTTTAATTTCCATATACTTTACTTAAAATATATGCTAAAAAAGATAAAAAGTAGCTTAATTAATTTTAATATATCTTAAATAATTTATTTATTATTTACTAAATAGATATTTTAACTTATTTTCTTTTTTCTTTTTTAAAACTTATTTATAATTAATTTTACTACCTACTTTTTATTATTTTTCTTTTTTAAATTTTTTTTTATAGTTTTTTAAAAACTGCTTAGCTTAGCTTTAAAAATTTAGTTATTTATATAATTTATTTTTATTAGTATACTTTAGTTTTATTTATATTGTTTTTTATACTATTTTTACTTTTAAGGTATACTATATTATTTTACTTTTTGCTTAATTAAAAAATTTAAATATAAAGTTTAATATTAAAACTTTAACTAAATTAAATTTTAATATAAAATTTAAGTAAATACTTTTTATTTAAAATATTTAATATACTAGCAAAACTTATAAAATATAACTTTAAAATACTAAATAGTAGTAGTAGCTAATATATAATAATAATTATAGTTAATAAATATAAATAAATAAATTTTATTATTTTAAGTATATATATTTAAAAAAAAAATTTAAGTTAAATTTTAAAATAATAATAAATAAATTAAAAAATAATAAAAATAGCTTATTATTATAATTTAATATACTACTTTTAATTAATATTAAATACTTATAGCTAATATCTAGTTTATATAAATAGGTATTGTTTTTTAATTAATAAAAAAAAACTTAATATATTTTATATATTATATAGTTTTTTAAAAAAATTAATTAATTTTTAATTAGCAATTTAAATTTAGTTTGTAATTTATTTTAAGTTTAATTAATTTAAAATTATAATTATAATATAACTAAAACTTTTAAAAATTATTAATAATAATAATTTTTATACTATAATTGCTATACTATTAACAGTATATTTAAAAAAAGTTAATTTATTATTTTTAATAAACTAAAAACTAAATTTAGTATATAATATAATAAAGATAATTTAAATATATAAGTTAGTTTTATTAAATTAAAAGTGCTTTTCTAATTTAAAAAAAAATTATATAAAAATCTTTTTAGCTAAAATATATAGACTATAAAATAGTTAAAAGTATTTATATTTATACTTATACTAATAGAACAAATTTATAAAATTTAAGTAGATTTACTATTAATAGTATAAATATAAATTTTAAGTTAAATTATATACTTATTTTATAATATAACTTAGCATTAAAATAAGTAAACTAATTTTAAAGCATAAATTAGTTTATGCTTATAATTTAGATTTACAATTTAAATAGTATAAATAAAACAAAAATTATAACTAAAATTTTAAAATAAAATATTTTTTATACTTACCAAACTAATTAAAGCTAAAAATAATAGCTATATAATACTAATTATAAGCCTATCTTTAAGTTATAAGTAATATTTTATCTTAATAAAAAAATAGTAAAATTTTTAAAGTAAATTATAATAATCTTATAGATATAATTAAGTCTATATAAGTATAATACTTTTACTATAGCATATAAAATAAAAAATTTATATAATTATAATATAATTATATAAAAATTAGTATTTATTTTACTAAATTTTTATTTATTTATTTTATTTATATAAAAGCTTATTAACTAAGTTTTTATTAAGATTATCAATATAAAAATATAATATCTTATTAAAATTTTATTTATAATGCTATTAATTAATATATTTTATATACTATAAATATTTTGAAAATTTTAATTTAGTTTTTTGTTAAAGTTAAGTATTTAGCTTATTATTTACATATTATAACTTAAATATTTTTAGTTAAATCTTTGCTAATACTTTATAAATACTTTCTAATAAGCCTGGTTTTTACAAATTGTAGCTATGTTTATACTGTAGTATATTTACAAATTATATTATATTAACTTAGATAAATTGAAAAAACAGAAGCCTTTATATACAATTATATATAAAGTTTCTAATAGTTATTTTTAGACTTCTTATTAATTCTTTAGCTTAACTATTAAAAATAGGTAGGTCTTTATAACCTTACCCAGAATTTAATTCTTCAGACTGTATATTTATGCTGGCAGTGCTATTCTAAGCTTAATTCACTTTGATAAACTACTTGATTCAGATTTTTAACTATAATAAATATCTTTTTTTTAACAAAGTTACTTTAAGAAATTATTTACTTAATTAAAGCAACAAAAACAAGCTAAAAAGAGTTTACAAACCATATTTAAAAATTCTGGATTTTTAAAAATCATTCGTTTACAAAAAAAAATTATGCCTATAAAAGTACATTATTAACAATTTTATAAAATCTATCAGTCATAAATTAAGTATGTAGTTAAAGTCTCAAAACCTAGCTTATCTAAGATCATTTCGAGCCAAAGTAATGCATGATAAACTCGTAACAACCAAACATAACAGCAGCGTTAGGGACTACCCGCATAAGATGGGGAGTGAGTCCACCATAGAGGCCAGCTACTCCTTCCTGCTTAAACACCAATTTAAAAGCTTGTAGTAGCCCTCGGTATTTTAAAGTACCGTCTGCGTTAAGAGTATCTTGACGTAATCGAGTACGTATAACCTAATGTAAAAAGTTTAAATATTTTGTAAAGATGTAAATTTTTACTTCATGAGGGTAAGCTAAGATAGCAGCGAAAAGTTTGGCGCTACCTGCTGAAGCTAAAGTGTCAGCCCAATCTAAATAAAAAAATAAATTAGAATTGAGAAGAAAAATTTTTAAAATTTACGAGCGTTGACTTGAGAGAGGTCAGTTGCATTTCGGTTACGTAGTTGTTTCGAGTAAATTTTAAGTTGCTCGTAGATGACCCATTGAACAGCCGATTCCACAACCCCTAAAAATCAAATATAAATTAAAAATCTGAATTCCAAGCTTTAGAATTTACCTAGGTAAGAAGCGGACATGCCTTTATACAAACTTCTTATACCTTCAGTTCTTAAGATAACATAGGCACAGTGGAACGAATTTTTATAGATACGGGCTTGTTCCGATTGCAACTGCATCCTAGTACGTACCATCCAAATAGGGTTGGTAGCTGTTGCGGTAGCTGTACCAGCTGCAGCTGCTGACCCTAGATGAATCCAACTGTTCTCCTTCCCTCCATTTAAATCGGTTAAATATTGTTTTCCGTTACCATACACGAAGAAGTAAATTGAGCTTGAAAAGGATTTAGTACACCAGTTTAAAAATTGATTGTTTACCGTGCCGGTACTACTCCCGATAAAGTAGGTCCAATACCTTTGAATAAAGCTCTTAATCCTTCAGTTTTATGTAGTACTCTAATACCAAAAAAGTTAAAATCTTTAAGAGTAATTTTCGATTTACCTTATAGCTGATAAAGTATCTACAACATGATACTTGGCAGATTGTAATATCCCTGCTTTAGTTGGATTATGTAGATTATGTTGGTAGATCGATGACTTTATTTTTTTAATTAAATATTTAAAAAATATAATTTATAATTACTTGAAAACGGGTCTTAATAACTTCTAAAGGACTGAATAAAACCGTACCTACCGAACCAGCTACCCTTTAAAAATATAAGTAATAAATAACTAGTATATATTTTACCCTCCAGCGATCATATGTAACCAGGTATCCTTCCATTTATTAGAGTTAACTAATTTTGCATTAGATACAGTTTCTTTATTATACGATAATTTTGTATTCGATTCATTTGTATTTGCTACAGTAGCTGTCATCGTCATTTAAAAATTTCTTTTCTTTCTTTCTAATTCAATTCAAAGTACGTTTCTTATTTGATGTATTAACTAATTATATTAAGTCGTTATCGTTTTATATTATCGAATCAAAAAATCCAGCTTGTAGTTATACGAATATATTTTTTCAAAGCTAAGAATATATAAAAACTTTTCAAATTATTATTCTTATTCTTGAATTTTTAGGGTACTGAGCTTCCAAGCTTTATGAAAGTATAATTAGCTTGGTAATATACTGCCTAAACATTCCGACTAATAAATATTAACTAAATTACGTAGGTTTTCGGGTTCATGTCATATTAGCAAGTTAGTTAAAAAGCATGATTTTCTTCCAATTAAAATTAATTTTAAGATTAAATGGGTGGATACTACGACTTAAGCATAATTTTTTAACTGGTTAAAATTAATTCAGATATAAAAATTTAGCTTTAGCCTACATTTTAGTCCAAAAATCCTTAATTTTAGAATTCAAAATCGAAAAAGGAGTTGTAGAAGTATTATCAATAAATTTAAAGGCTACAAACTTACTTACATCAATAATAAGATTGTGGAAATAATTTAATGCCAGGTTTGTAAAGGATTTTTTCATGAAAAACCATTTTTGTGTTATTCAGTTTTAAAAATATAAGAATCAACAAGTCATAGTCAAAAGAATAATTGAAAAATTTATGTAAAGATGGTGAAATCAATCGAATACATGTTGGCATGAAGTCGATTCCAATCGATAACTCTACTGATAAAGCTTAAAAATTAAGTCATGCTTAACTTAATACTTTGAAATACTTTTAAACTCGAAGGAACTGAATCTTTATCTGTACATTTACTTACCATCTTCTCTGAGAAACTTTTGCTTCTTTATCCCTTTCAAACTTACCGATTTTTGAGGAACGATACGATTTATTCAAGCAACGATTTTCTTGTAAGTATAAAAAGACATTTAAGTACTTAATGCGTCATATTTCCTTTTAAAATTTGTTATAATAATGTACAGTATTAAAATTTCAGTAATAACTATTTAGCGAAGTTTGAACCAGATCTGCTTATGTATGACGATAAATTTATTCTTATACTAGACTATATGAAATTGTTTGGCTATATAATTAATTTTGGATAGATTGAAACTGATTTTGAAAATTTTTAATTTGAATACTACAAGCTCTTCTATTATCAAGATTTTCTTTAAGATTTTTAAGCTGTTTCTATCTATTTAGAGGCCCAATTAGAACTTAATTAAAAGGTGATAAATCTACTACCAATTTGTGACAAAACAACTCCTAATTCCATTAAATTTAGAAAGTATGCTATCTGATTCACAAATTTAGTTACTTCTTTTTCCAATATTTCTATATCCATCTTCATAACTTTCCTAGCCAAACTTAAAAATATACGAACTTATGTAAAAACTTATACATTTATGCTAAGAATTTATTTCAGGCTCTTTTAAGCAGTTTCAGTTTATTTAGGTACTCAGAAACTATTTATTATTATTTTAATATTGCTTACCTTTTCTATATCAGTAAATGAATCATAATAGAAATTTAATATAGTGTTTTATGAATTTTGGTAGATTTTAGTGCAATTTATTTAATTATCCAAAAAGCAAGTTAAAGTTGTATATTTATATATTATTTAACTTAATTTTCAAATTGTTTTTCATTTATCTTATAATATGTAAGTCAAATATAGATAAGTTAATAAGTTTAAAAATAGTCACAAAATAACAAATAAATAGAAGGTTAAAGTAAACAGGTATAATTTATTTATAATTTTAAATTAATATACTAATCTAGCAGTCAACTAAAGAATGCTTAATATATTTTTAAATATTTATTAAAATGTAAATATAATAAATTAATAAAAAAGTAAAGTATAAAATTTGTATTAGTTAGTTTAATTTTTAACATCTAAGTTTTAAAAATATATAATGAAAAGGATATAGAAATTTAAAGAGAATTTATTTATTATTTTTTCTAAAAAGTTTATATTTGGTATATTTTGCAAAAAAATATAATCAATAAAATAAAACTAAAATTTATTAATGTTAACTTATAAATTACTATTTTTTAAGCATTTATAAATATAGTTAAAATCTTAAAAATTTGCTATAAAATAAAATAATAGCAAATTTATAGTTTTTTTTAGTTTACTTTTGTAATATAAATATAAATATAATAAGTTAAAAATAATAAAATATTTATAAATATATTATTTTTTAAAAAGTTAAAATTTTTAAGTTTTAAAATTTTAAAATATATTAAATATATTTTTAAAAAAATAATTTAATTAATAAAAAATCCTATTTATTAAATTAAATTAATTTATTAGCTTAAAAGTTTTATACATTTATTCAACTTGTTAATTATATTGTTTTTTTATAATTTTATAAATTTAAATAAATAGTAATAATAATAATAAATATTTTTATTATATTATTAAAATTTAATATTATATAACGTTTAAAACAAATTATTTTATTTTAAATTATATTTAAGTTAAAAAGCTTTGTAGCTTAGCTAAATATTTTTACAAATTATAATAATATATTTATAAAGTATATTTAAGTAAGATTTAACTTTTTATTACTATATTTAAAATATATTATATATTTAGTTATAAGTTAAGTTATTTATTTTAATATATTACTATAAAAAATATATTAACTAAGTTATACTTATAAATTTAAATAACTATAATGTATATATTTTTTAATAAAAAAAGCTATATTTTTAAATATATATATATTATAATTTAATAAAATTATACTAATTATAATAAATAAGTTATTAGTTACATTTAAAAATAGCTAAATTTTTTTAATACTTATATAATAAAAAATTAAAGTAATAAAATTAACTATAAAAAAAAAGTATATATTATATATAAAAATATTAAAAGCTAATAGTATTTAATATATTTTATAAAAAGCTAATTATAATTATTGCATTTTTAAAAAAATATATATTAATATATATTATTATTAGTTAAAATACTGTAAAATTTTAGTATATTAAATTATAATTTTAATTTACTATTTTAAAATTAATATAACTTACTTAACTATATAAAGTTAGTTTAATTTAAATATACTTTTAGCAATTTAAAACTATTATTTTTTATTAAATAATATTTAAAAAAGTATATAAATTTATAATATATACTAATATAAAGTATTAAATATAGTAAGGTAAAGTTATAAAGCTATATAACTATTTTTTATAGCTAAATTTTTTTTTAAAAAAGTAAAATGAAATTAAATAAATTTTAAATATTGTAAAAGTTTGAAAATAAAGTTATTATATTTGAAATAATATTTAAATTAAATATTAAATATAGTTTAAAAATAATATTTTTAAGTTAAAAAAGTATACTAACTATTTAAAAAATAATATTTAAATTTAAACAAGCTTTTTAAATAAGTATAATATTTTTAGAGCTTTATTATAAATATAAATATAAATATATTAGCCTAATTAAAATTACAAATATTTTTTATTTTTAGCTATAAATATTAATTATTTATATTTTTTTAACTTATATTAATAAGGTAAATTTAAAGCTAGCTTTTAAAATATTAAAAACAATTAATAATATTAAAAAAATTTAAAAATATTATATTTATATTTAATATATATAAAATATAGTTTTATTTATTAAGTTTTAAAAAAAAAATTTTAATAAATTATTAAATATATTAATATATAAATTTATATTAAATGTAAAATTACTATTTTTACTTAGCTAAATTAACTAAATTTAATATAAATTATATATATATAATATTAAGTATATTTAACTTTATAAAGTAATGCTTTATAATAAATACTTATAATACTAATTTAAAATTTTTATAAATAGATATAAAAGCTATATAATTATAAGCTATATAATTTAATAAAATATTATAGTTTAAGTATTTATAAGTCTTAATTATAAATAAATAAATACTTTAATATAAATAAATTTTTTTAAATAATTATAATATTGCTTTTTTTAAATAGTTTTATATTAGATTTTTTAAAATTTAAATAATATTTATTATATAGCATTATTATATAGTTAATAATATAGCTAAAACTATTTAACATTTTATATTAAATAATTAAATACTTAACTTTTATATTTTAAAATAACTTAAATAATAAGTAAATTTATAAGCTTATATACTATAATTTCATATATATACACTTTTAATTTATATAAAAATTATAAAATTAAATAGTTTTTAAACTAAATAAAGTTTTAATATAAAGTTTTAAAATAATAGTATAGTATTTTTTTTTTAAATAGTTAATTTAGTTTAAAATTTTAAAATTTAAATTAAAAGCTTATAAAGTATATTTACTATTTAAAAAAATAATATTTAATTTTAATATATAATTAAATATAAGTTTAATAAATATAGCATTTTATTATAAAGCTATAAAAATAGCAATTATATATATTAGTTTAATTAAAATTATAAATATTAACTTTTTTTAACAGATATAAAAGTAAAGCTTTTATTTTTTAAATAGTGAAAAAAATATTTTTAGCTTAAAATTTAATTTAATTAAAAAATTATAAATAGCTTTTATATTTAGTTTAAAAATTATTAAAATTATACTATATTTTTTCTACTATATAAAAGAAAAAATACTATTACTTTATAAAATTATATTAAATATATTTAGCTTTTATAAAGTAAAAATTATATTAATAAAGAAAATTTTAAAATATTTATACATAAATATAAAAAGTATTAATTATAAGTTAATTTTTAATAAAATAGTAAAACTTATAATTTATAGCTAAAAGTTATAAAATTTATACTTGATACTACTTTAAAATAAATAATTTTCTTTTTTTATAGTAAATAAAAAATATTTTTTATTAAGTTAGTTTAATTAATAAAATATAATAAAAACGACTTTAAAAATATTATTTTTTATTTAATATATTAATTTATTAAATATTTTTATAAAAGAATATTTTATAAATTTATAGTTTAAATTAATTATAAAAATTATAAAAATGTATAATATTTATATATTTTTTATTAACTAAAGTAATATATAAAAACCTATTCTAAATAGAATACCCTTATAATTAATTTGAGTTTATTTATAATAAAAATATTTTTGATAATATTTTAAAGATTAATAATATAGTAAAAGTTGGAAATCTAAGTATAATAATAGGAAAGTTAGTCTTTTTTAACCAACAAATAATATATAATAAATTATTTTATCTATACTTATTATTAGTACTTTTTTTATATAAATTTAAATAAAATATTTACTGCTTTATTATAAAATATATATTAAATATAAAAGCAACAATTAATATTAATGGAAATTCTAGTCTTATATTTATTATTCATATAAAAGTTAGATAAAAAAACACTTTTTTTCTATTACTGTTTAATATAGCAATTAATCTATTAATTAGTAAATTATTTTCAGTATTTGTTAGCTTTAAACTTAACTTTAGTATTTACTTTCTTAATATAGTAGTATTTGCAGATAATATATATATAGAATTATTAATAGCAGAAAATATTTCTATATTTAACTCAGTTTAGTCAACTTATAATTTTGCTTATATAGCAGTATTAAATAAAAATAAAATAACAGTATTAGATATTAGCAATCTAACTTTTTATTTATATACTTTAGCTCTTCTTCTAAGCATAACAGTATACTATTTAAAAGTGATATTTTTTGCTAAAAGTATTATAAAAGATATTATATTAGAAATAGCAGTTTTTAAATTAGAAAAATGCCTCTTTAGCTAGCTAGCCTACTTTATATCATATAATGTAGTGAGAAAAGTGAGTTTATTGGAAAAAATAACTTTTAATTTATTTTAAAGGAGGCTTACCAAAATATAATTAAAATTTACATAGGAGGACAAGAGTCTTCACTAAAGAAAAAGCCAGTTACTATAGTACTAATAATTTATAGTAATACTACTATACTTAGTAGCACTTTTAAAGTAATTAAGGTATAAGTATTTATAATTAATTCTAATAAAGACATTACTAAATATTAAGGTAACTCTATTTAGATAAAATAAGCTATTATAAAGTGTAAGAATTAGTGATTTAGTACTTTTTATATAGAGTTAAGCCTATTTGGCAATTTTTTTTTAAAATATTTACTACTAAATTTTATAAGCTTAATTACTTATTATTATAAGCCTAGCAAATAAAGCTTTAGTATTTAACTATAAATAACTAAATATA
Organism: Capillidium rhysosporum; assembly: GCA_037055185.1. Taxonomy (NCBI): domain Eukaryota; kingdom Fungi; phylum Entomophthoromycota; class Entomophthoromycetes; order Entomophthorales; family Capillidiaceae; genus Capillidium; species Capillidium rhysosporum. Next base: position 1,786 of record JAWQFY010000332.1, on the reverse strand, counting down.
GTAATTTTTTTAATTTAATTAATTTATTTACTTTTAACTTTTTTTTTCAGTAGTAATTTTATCTTATGTACTAAATATTACTTATTATAATATTTTTATATAGCTTTATTTTTCTTTTAAAAGTTATTTAGCTTTTATTATAATTACCATTAGTATTAGAAATTTTTTTTCTAAATTTTTTTAATTATATTTCAATCTATTTTTCTAAATTTATAATATGTACTTTTTATTTATATAAAAGTTATTTAACTTTTAATAGTTTAATATTTTAAAAATTTATAACTTTTTTAATTATTATTTAAACTTTTTAATATATATTTTTTTTAAAAATTAAAATAAATATTTAAAAAATAAAACTAAATAAATAATATAAAATAATTTTATTTATTATAAAAAGTATACTAGTATATTTTTATAATAAGTAGTAAATTTTAGATTTTTTAACTATTATAATTTAATTTACTTTTTAATTTTTTTAAATAGCTATATTTAATTTATTATATATTATAGTTTTAAATTTAAATAAACTTTTTAGATAATATAAACTTATAAATAATAAGTAAATTTACTTTTTAGTAATAAAATTACTATATAGTAATTTTCCAAAATATTTATATTTTTATACTAGTTTTTAAATATATTTTATATTAAAATATAGTAATAAATATATATTTATAATATATTTAAATTATTTTATTATATTTTTGCTAATTTTTTTTAAAAGTTATATATAACTAATTATATTATATTTATTTAATAAAAACTATTATTATAAGCTTATTATTAACTAATATATAACTAATATATTTAACTTTATATTTTTTAATTTTTAAAAATTTAAAGTATTAATTAAATTAATAGTAGTTAATTTTTTATAATATTAATAAAAAAATTTAATTAGTATTATCTACTTTTTTAAAATAAAAATACTACTATTTTTTATAATTTTTAAACTAGTAGCAGCTACTTCTATTAATAAACTTATAATATATAAAAGTAATTTAATATAAGCTATTAGAATTTTATTTAAAAAAACTAATGTAATAAAAATTTTAGTTTTAAATATATTTTTTAATTTTTAAATTTAAGATAATTAAAAGTTTTAAAGGTATATATAAAACTATTTATATTTAAATATTAAAAATAAATAAATATTATTATTTTATAGTTTTATTTATATATTAATATAAATTTAGCTAAGTTTTTATAAATTTTTATTATAAGTAGTAAAAGGATTTATCTAATATAAGTTATATTATTTTAGCCTACTATTATTATAAAGTAGTAAATTATTTAAAAAATATATATTTAAATTAAAAATAAAAATTAAGCTAAAATACTAAATATAAAAAAAAGAATTAATAGCTATTTTTTGTGACGTTCCGTCACTCAGCAACTTTATAAGTTGCTGACTTAATGATCATTCCCATCATTTTACCTTCATTTCCCAAGCTTATTTGATTTTATTACCTTTTTTCTTCTATTCTCAGATGACAAAATTACACAAATTTATCTTGATAATTTACTTAACAAATCTTGACGATTTAATTGAAAATTGGAACAAAGAATAACTCTTTGTTCCGTTATTCTCACTCAAGAACTTACGAGTTCAACGTCTTAAAAATGAGTCTAGTACAGCCGCAAGCGCTAAACAACAAAGAACTTTACCTTGTCAACGTACAACAAATCACAACTACCGTTGACTCGAATTTCTGAAGAAACACGTCAAACTTACCAAATTGCTCACAAAGCTGACATTGCTATGCCATGGTAAGACATTCTTATT
>JAWQFY010000331.1:0-36178 GCA_037055185.1 Capillidium rhysosporum | reverse complement strand
AATTGTTATAATCTTTTTTAATTAAAATATTATTTAATATATATATTATTTAAAAATTAAATATTTTAAATATATAAATATAAATATACATATTAATTTTTTTTATTAATATAAATATATATATATTTTTTATAAATTAATATTTTTAAATTTAATATATTATTTATTTTCTTATAATAAATAATAATTTTTTTTTTAATATTTAAGAATATTTTAATATATTTAAATTTAAAAAAAAACAATGTACTTTTAAAAATATAAGTTAATATATAGCTAATTTACTTTTTTAAAATTTTAATAAGCTTTTAAATAAAATTTTTTTAAATTTATAATTTTATTTTAAAAAATTAAAATGTATTAATTTTTATTATTACTAGCTTAAAATAGCTATATTACTATTAAAATAACTATTAACTTATTAAATTTAATTTAAAAATAGGTAATTTATTTTACTACTTTATTTTAGTAGTTTTAATAAGTTTTATAAATATATATTAGTTTAGTATTAAGTATTTAATCTTTAAAATATATTTATTTTTTTATAATTAAAAGATATTTTACTATAGTTTAGTTATATATATTAATAAACTAATTTGTTAAATATTACTATAAATATATATATAATTTTATAAACTTATATAAATATATTAAAAAATTTAAGTTATAAGTTATCAGTTTATTTTTCTAATATTTGCTAGCAAATATAAATTTTTTTATTAATTATTAATAAGATTTTTAAATTATACTTTTTACTTATATATATTAAATATTATTTATTTAAAATTTTAAAATAAAACATAATAATTTAAAAATAATTTTAAATAATTTTTATTTAGTTATATTGCTTATTTAAATATTTTTAAATATTTTTTTATTAATATTAATTATTTATATCTATTCTAATTGTTAATTATTATTATTTTAAAATTATTTTCAACTAATTTTTATAGTTTTGAAAAAGTTATTTAGCTTTTTTTTATTTAGTACCTTAAGCTTATATTATTTATATTTAGTAATTATTAAATATAATTATATTGAAATATTAGTTTACAGTTTGTTATTTTATTAACAATTTTTTTATTAAATTTTATAAATTAAAATATTAAAAAGTTTTATTAAAGGCTTTTAGAATTTAAAAAAAATTTACTTTAAATTTATAAATTATTTTAGTAGTAGGATGCTTTATTATTTATAATAACTATTAGTATGTATATTAGGTATATATATACTATTAGCTACACTAAATAACTATCTGATAAATAGTGTAAAATACTTATAACATCCTTATATAAAGTTATAAGTCAATTTTTAAAGTATAGCCTTACTAGGTCTTCTGTCTTAAAACCTTCCCTCCTTATTTAATAGATTTATACTAACCTAATAGTCATCATATATTATATGTTTAATTACAGAAACTACTAATAACTACTTAGATAATTAATAAATATAGCTGTGAACTTTATAGCAAATTACTTACTTTAATAGCAGTTGTTTTTGTTATATAATTTATTAGAATAAAAATTCAATTTTATTAAATAAAAAGTTAAATAAATTAATCAAACTCTTAAGTATTAAGTCAACACATTTAGGACTAAAGTATACTATTTTGTAATATCTATTTTTATGAATACATTTCTAGTAAAGAATAATTTTTGTCCAAAAAGATACCTATTTTTAAAATTATATACATATTTCATAATAAGGATATAAATTTAATGTATGATTAGATAACTTAAATATAGGACTGCTTTGAAGTCAAACATAGCCAAAATAGACCATCAAAGTACAAGATACTTTTTTCTTTAAAGATTTAAAGATTTTCTATTTAAGATAGTTGTGCTCGAGTACGTAACGTAGATAAAGGTATAGGCTCAACGTGTAGCTCAAAAGGTTCCACGTGAGAGTTTATAGGCGAATAACTGCGATTCAAATCCTTCTCATTATGTATATCGGTATCGTCAATTGGTTCAGTTGTGGGTAGAAGAGTATTTTTAGCTGATTTTGAGGTAGATTTTGCATTATCATAAAGGAAAAGCCCGATAAAAGTCATGACTATCCCACAAACTTGTAGGTAGGATAAACTCTGGTTGAAATAGAAGGTAGCAGCTAAAATAACTACAATGCGTTTTAACTGGGATGCGATAGTAAAAGTCACAGTATCAGTTAGTGATAAAAGTGCGAAGGATAGTAAAGCTTGACCACACTGAGACGCGCCATTGAGGAAAAAGTAAGTAGCTAATTCGTAGTTCAAAACAGCAGTTGTAGCTTCTAAATTACTGGTAACTAGGTCACCTTCGCCGATCCACCATATCGGTGTCATGATAGAAAAGGCTAGTAACGAAGAGTAGTACAAAATGCTTACTTTATCTAACTGACTGTTTTTAAAGTTAGAATTAAACAAGCTTTTTTTAGTAACCAAAGACTGAGCTACGTAAACTAAACAACTTAACAGCGCACATATAATACCGAATAAGTTGAACGTCAAAGAGTTGTAACAGAACATCATAACGCCCAACGTAATTGGAATTAGAGATAAATAAACATATCCACTATAGTTTATCGATAAAAATATTGTACTAGCTAATACAGTAAATAAAGGGGATAGGGCCTAATTATAATAAAAAATAATATAGTTAATATACAAATTAGAAATAGAAAAAGTATTCACCTTTATAGTATGTACAAAAGATACTGGGATACTGGCGGTGGCATAAGAGGATAAGATATGACAAACAACTTGAAACCAAGCTAAAGGTAAACAAGTCTTAAAAATCAACGTTCTATTCGACCAAATACTAACCTTACTGTTGGAAATAAATGGACTCAAAACTTGGCAAACTAATCCAACTATCAAGAACTGAACCATAGTTAAAGTTAAAGGGTAGTCGAATTTATTTAAAATAATCTTGGTTGTATTGTTGGTTAAAGCTGAAGAACTGTACCATATTAAACACAAAGTCAGAAATTTCACGTTTATATTAAAATTAATGTTGAGATTTTTGAAAATACTTTTTGAATTTAAAGTAGATCTCGATTGAAGCTTTGGAGTTGTGGTACCAGTCGTACATTCACTGCCACTTTCGTACTCGTAGCTCGGTGTTAATAGTAAGTTGTTGTTGATCGGGCTTCCATTCTTACTTTTTTTCTCGAGGTAGTAATCTAACCCTATAGCTTCTGGATTAACTAACAAACTATTGGAAACAAATTTATAGTGATCTTTATTTGCCTTATAACTCATCTATTATTAAATTAAATTACTTTTTGTAGCTGGTGGGAAGAAATACTTGTACCGATTACTTTCTTTCAATTACTTATAAAGTCGGATATCGAATTCAAATTCCAATTACGTTTTGGGGTGTTGAAATTCTGGTTCAATTAAGTAAATTTGCTTAATCCAAAAGTACCCCATTCCAAACCGAAAAGTTTGCTTTTATATTTTTGGAACGGTGCTTCTCTTAATTTGTCTTGGAAAATGAAATCAATGGACAGATCGACCAATCATCTGTATTTATTCACCAGGCTGATCAATTATTATCAACAAAAATAAAGTTGGATTATAGGAAAACTAGCATGGCTTGAGCACATAATCAAACAGCTTGCAAGAGCTTTATTTCTTGATTTGATATTAAAGCAAAAGTAGATCCAAAATTTTAATTTTCAACTGAATTATTGTTGTATGTTTGTTTATAAACTGCAACCAAAATATTTAGATGGACTTAACGGAAATCTAAGCGGAGCCAGATCTTATCAAAAATAAGAGAAGCTTATACTGGAGAATTACACCTTTTTATTTTAGCTTTTTAAACTTGGTTGGAAGTGTTCTTTATTATATTAATTAAATTTATTTACTTATAAGGTAATCTCTTAAACTGAGGCTACCTTATTCTTTAAATATAACTATAGCCCTTAAAGTAGTCTCGTGGTGGCTTAAATAAAATCACTTTTATAGACACACTTTGTTTTGAGGTCTTTAGTATATAGGTAATCAAATAAATCGTTATAATTTGTTAGAGCTTATTTCTAAAAGACCAAATGAAATTTAATTTTAGAATATATTTTTATGTTATAGCTTGAGATTTAACGTTCAACTAAATTTAATTTTAGTATATTTATATATGCTTAAAATTAATTTATTTAGATAAAAAACTAGAAAAAGAAATCTTCTAAGTGATCTACCAATAACTCAATTCTGGGCAGTATATTTTTTAAATTATACTATAGAAAGAATAAGATAAGGCTGAAAAATTGAATATTCTAGTATATATATTGTTTGTACTCTGAAAAATAATAATTTTGTTTATAAAAAAGTTGTAAAATAAATATCTACTTTGTGAATTGGGAAGAAGCATATCTTGAAAAAACTCTTTCTAAGTTATAATTACTTCACTCTTAATACTAGTTAACTTTAGCCTATCAGTTACTTCTTGGAATAAAATCTGAAAATTTTTAGCTAGATTTACTTATTGTTAATTGAAAATAATTAGTAAAATTTTGAAAATTGTTAAAATTAATTTAGCTAATATTAAATTTTATAATAGATAAAAATAAATACTATAATTTAGAATTAACTTAAATTATTTATTATAGCTAAGCTTTTATTTAGTATTTCAAATATATATTAAATATATTCACATTTAAAGCCTAATATTTATTAGATTAAAAAGAAAAAACTAATAATATAATATAAAAGCTTTTTATTTTTTTTGTATTAACTTAATGCTGCAACACTATTTAATACTTAAAATAGAGTTTTTTCACCCTATTTTAATAAGTAAGCTATATAGTTAACTTATTAAATAAGTATAAATTCTTTTTTTTCTTTTTTTTATATAAATAATATTTTTATAACTTAAGATTCTATTTTATTTTTTAAAATGAAAACCTTTTTTATAACTAAGTAATAAAATAACTTTTTTAAATTTTATTTTATTTTATAAAAATTTTCTAATAATAATAAAAAATAAAAATAGTATATTAAAAAGTTTTTAAATTAAAAAGCTTAAAACTCTAAATAATAATAATAAAATAATAATATTTTATAATTAATTATTTAAAATAAATAAATAAATTTTATTTTTAATATAATTTTATTTTAATTATTAGCTTAATCTTTTATATTTAATATTTTTATAATAAAAGTTAAAAACTTTTAAGAAAATTTAATATAATAATTTATATATTTTATTATATACTTTATTTTTTACTAATTTTACATTTTAGTTATTTAATTTATATAATTTTTATTATTTCAAAATTTTAGATTTATTTATTTTTTAAAATATCTATATTATTTAAAAATTATATTTTTGATTTTACTTAAACATTTTAAAAAAATTTCTAGTATTTTTTTTAACTATTAAAATTAATATATTATAAATTTGTTAATATAAAGCTATATAAAAACTTATATATATATAAATAAGTAGTTATTTTTAAAAATAGCTATTTAAAAAAAAAGAAACTTTATAAAATTTTAAAAGTTTAATATAGCTAAGTTTTAATTAAATAAAATTTATTTATTTAGTTTTATATTTATATAATATTTTAAAGCTTTTAGTATATATTATTAAAAAATATATATTAATTAAATTTTTTAAAACTAAAAAGCTAAATAATAAGTTATATTTTTAAAAATACTATACTTTTTTAAATTTTAAATAAAAACTAAAATAATAAAAATTATTTATTTTATTAAAATAAATAATAAATTAAAATTTAAAATACTAGCTTATATTTAATTTTTTTTAATTTTTAAGTTAAAGTTTATTATAAATTTATATTATTAAAATTTTTAATAAATATTTATTTTTAAATTTTTTAAAATTAATATAATATTATTATAATGTTTTATTACTTAGCAATTTTATATACTTTTAATTTTAATTATTCTCATTATTTTACTTTTTTCCTAAGCATATTTAATTTTATTTTTCTCTTTTTAATAACTTTATATAATAAATCCTAATAATTTTATCAAAATTTTAAATAAAAAAATATCTTTTATTCTAAAAATTTTACTTAAAAACTTATTAAGTTTATTATCTTAATATAAGTTTAGTATAGCTGCTAGCACTATTAATAATATAACTTTAAAACTTAAATATATAATAAATCTTAATAATTAACTATTTAAATTCTTAATAAATTACTTTTAAAATATTTAAAAATATTTATAAAATTATTTTTATTATTTAAATAGTAAAGTACTCTTATATATTTAATATTTTTATATTTTATTTATTTATTTTATTACTTTAAAAATATAAAGGCTATTTAAAATTATAGATATTTATACTATAAATTTTATATATAGAATTTAGTTATTTTAGTATAACTAATTAGTTTATAGTTTTTATAAGCTTTGCCTTATATAATTATAAATATATATATAATTTTATTAACTTTTCTACTAAGTTACTACTAATTTTACTTACCTATATTAGCTATATTACCTATTAAATCTTTGTATTTATTACCACTATAGCTAATAATAAAACTAAACTTACTTTATTGCTAACTTTTAAATTTCTTGTATAAATACTTATATTTATAGCTATCTCAGCATTGTAATACTTTATACTATATAATATAAAGTTTATTAGTAGTATTATACTAAAAACTAAATATTACAATTATTTAAATCAAATAAAAGTTTTATAAAAAATATAATTATATTAAAATATTTTTCAAAACTTAATTTTATATATTATAAACTTTAGCTATAAACTTTAGGCTTTAATTATTTTATTTAAATTTTTAACTAATAGCTAAAGCTTTTTATAACTATTTATAAACTAGTTTTATTAATATTTTTTATAAGCTTAATAGCTTTATAAAGTTAAATATACTTAATATAATTTTATAAATTACTAGCATTTTTTTAAAATTATATTAAAAAGATAAAGTATAAATTAAATAAATATTTTTAATATTTTTAGATAAAGTTTAAAAATATTTAAATAATTTTAAAAGATTAAAGTTTAAGCTAAATATAGTATAAAAGTTATACTTTTATAGCAACTAATAAGCTTAATGCCAATATAATATATATATATTATAATATAATTTGATATTATTTTTAATGAATATAGCAATATAAAAAATAGTAACTTTTTACTTAATTAAAAATTATATATTAAATATAAATTTATATTTATTAAAAGTAAAGCTTTTAATATATTAAGTATTTTATATATATTTAATATTTAGTATAAAATTTTAAATATATTTTAGCTTTATTGTTAATTATATAACTATATTATGTAATAGTATAATTTTATAATATATGTTGACTGCGCGGTCAATATAAACCTACTAAAAGAATTATTAAAAGTTAGATTTTGATTGATATGAGAGTTTAGAGAAGAACAAAGAGATAAATTAGAAAATAGGTTGTGATTGATATGAAAGTTTAAGAGAGAATAAAGAAGTACAAATTAGTATATAAGAAAAAGTAGTATATACTAAAATAAAAATCTTATCTTATTTTATCTTTTAATCTTGTTACTTTATTTTTATTTTTATTTTTATTAGTTTATCGTTAGTTTTGTTTTGTATTGCCCATTTCTCATATTTACTTGGAACTTGTACTTTTAGTTTAGTTTTAGGATTAGCTAGGATTGCGGTGATGGAAATACTAGCCTAGAATTAGCTATATTAGAGGTATAATTAAGTAAATCGTCCTAAGAGAGATAGCGGTATTTACATGGTAATAACTTTATAACGAATAGTTACTAGTAAAAGTTTAATAGCTTGTTGGAAGCCCCACATTCCAGAGTACATTGATGGAAAATTTTAGGTTGAAATAACAGATAGAAAAAGTGTAGTAGTTAAGTGAACGAAGTCTAGTAATTGCGATTCTAAGAAGATTTGTAAGTAGTATAGAGCAAATATAAGGTGCTTAGGGACTCCAGCAAAGGTATAGAGATGCAGTAAGAGCTAGAGATATCCACGGTTAGGATAGGCCATGATAATATTATCAGGAGAGAGTAACAGTACCACATTATGAAAGAAACTACTGAAGGGTTAGTAATAGAAAAAGATAGCTACAGAAGAGCTAATGAGGTATAAGACAACATGTCTAGCCGCTTACCAGAGGGTAAGAACAACCAACTGGTCAAACCTGATACTCAGGCTAATCCCGGACACTTTGAATGGGTAGGAAGACAGCCTCAGTCAACAATATATATCTAATATTTATAACTAATAGCTATAAAAATTTATATATTTTATAGTTTTTAGCTAATTTTTATACTATTATATTTACTTTATAAGTATAATATAAGCTATAATTTTTTATATTTTTTAGTATATAAATATATTAATACTATATAAATATTTTATTACTATTTTACTAAATATTTATAATATTATTATAATAATATATCTTGAAAAATATTGTACTAATTTTATTATTATTATTTAAATATATATCAATATACATATATATGTTTAAAGGTATACTTATTATAGTATAGCAAAAAAACTTTTAAAAGTAATATTTATTTTTTAAATTTTAAAATTAAAAAATTTGTATAATTATATAAAAACTTCTACTTAATTTTAAATTTGTTTATTTATTTAGTCTAATTATATTAAATATAAATAAAATATAGTTATATATTTAATATTATATACTATATAAGTAGAAAAGATTTTTATTAAAAATTAGTATTATTAAATTTAATAATACTACTTAATATAAAATTAAAATTAAAAAAGTAGCTTATATTTTAATAATAATAAAATATATTAAATTTTAAGCTTAAAAAACTAATAAATAAAAGAACTTTTAGTTAATTTTATTCTAATAAATATTTTTAATATAACTAAAATATAATATTATTTAATAAAAATAAATTTTATATTATTAAACTTATTATTTAGTATATTAATAAATATAATACATTTTTTAAAACAAATGTTAAAAATTATATAAAGTTAAAATTTACTAAATAGTATAATAATTTGTATAACTATATAATTATATTTAATATTAGTAAAATAAATATTAATTTTAATAAGTTTACTAATTACTATTATAAGCTTTTTTATAAAGTAATTAAATTAAGAAATTGTATAGTTAAATACTAAAAATAAATTTTAGTACAAATAAATAAATAATTTAAACAGTTAAAATTTTAAATATATATAAATATTTATAAATATTTATATATATTTATTATAATAATAATAATTATTATTATTATTATAGTACTATACAAATACAGTATATAAGTTTTTATAGTATTTTTTTATAAAATAAACAGCCTTTATTATTTGACTTAAAAATATTCTACAATCTTAAGATATAGAAAATTTTATATATTTGAAGCAAAAAATATATATCTTATTAGTTAAATATTTATTGCTTTTATTAGTAATGCTCTCCTCTTTTAAAGTTAAAATTTTGTTACTTTTTGGCAAAATATATCAAAATGCAAATAATTTATTAAAAAATTAAGCACTATATAAGTATTATGTATTTTATTAAGTGAATTTTTACTTACTCAATTATGAAAATAGCTAATCATCCACATATCTAGTTACTCAGCTGTTATCTTTCAAAAAATAAAACCCAGCTTATTGCTAATCCTACAGCTAAAAGCAAGTGTTTCAGTTGGATAAAGGTGCTGGACTAAGGAATGTAATTATAAAAGAACTTAGCTAAGTATTCATCATAGATATTTTCCACGTCATTTTCAATTAGCGTATCGCTCTTTCAACTACTAGCTGGTATTTGATTCAGGATCTATACATGTATATACCTGAGTACACAGCTTAATAAATCGAGCATTACTTGTTAGTTTATGAATACCGTATAATTGTAGCTATTTACAATTTGAAACTACTAATAGTAAAGGAAAATTATCTCAAATCCTTCCATAAATATGGTTTAAATATAAATTTTGATTACCGCCGTTACAGCAAAATAAATGTCATATTTATCGAAATTTTGTGTATTTGTTAAGCTCTATACCTATTTGTTAACCAGTACATCTCCGTTTGCTAGATTTAACACTTTGCTAAATCTTTTTGGGTTTTCAAGTAAAAAGTTTCATTAAATAAAGTTTCGACTTGAACAAAATATAATTAAAAAAAACCATTGTGCTTCTGCTTTTTCGAAATTTCTTGGTTTATTTAAGTTGAGTATCGGAATTGAAGATGTATAAACTATGTGAAATAAGGGATCATATAGCTATAGAACCTAATCAACTTGGGCAAGAATACCAACAAGCTGTGATTCTTGAATTAAATAAGAAATATTCGAATCGAGTAAAATCTTTTATAATTTCAGTCTTAAACTTTTATTGTAGTTAATACACGATATAGGTTTAGCAATTGAAGTATTTGAAATAGTTAATGTAGAAGAAGGCCATTTATATCACAGTGATGGCTGTGTGAATTCTAAAGGTACATGTTTATTAGAAATTTAAATACTAAATATACTTTTTTTATGTAACGATAAAGTTGTGTTCAAATTAGTAGTATTTTGTCCCTTCCTAAATGAAGTCTTAGTTGGAAAAGTAGTATCTCAATCGCAAAACGGAATACGATGTAACTATTTATTATGATAAACCAATATATACTAACAATTTTCTTTAAGTATCGTTAGGATTTTTCGACGATATAAATATATCAAAAAATTTAATGTATCAAGGCATGGCCTTTAATGTAGATACACAGGAATGGTATTTAGAAATAGAAAGTGATGAGAATGCAGATGGTGTAAACAAAGGACCAGAAAAACTTTACATAAAAAATGGTTTTAAATTGAAGTTTAAGGTTTGTAACTTGATCTTTAATGACAGGAAAAACATTCAGGGAGAAAGATTTAACTTTAATGATAGTAAGATTACTGATTCTCCTCTCCCCCCTACTTCTAATCTTGAACCAGCCTTTTCTATAGAGGTATTTTATGTTCTGCATCTATTGCTAATTTCGTTTTTAGGGTGCTCTAAATGAAGATGGTCTTGGTGATCCAAGTTGGTGGCCTTAACTTTCAAAAATTTGTTATGAAAATTTACTTCAACAAATCAATTAAATTATTTTATAACCATCTCGTCTATATTACTTCCTAATTATAAGGTTGTTTATACCATATAATTGGATTTAGACTGATTTCCTTTATAAATATTTTAAATTTAATTTATTTATTAATTGTTAAATACTTTATATTATATTTGATATAAATTTTTAGAAAATTATGTCTTAATTTCAATTGAATATTTCATTATACATTTCCAATTAATGTTTATAGTTTAAAGGTATCAAAAAATAAAAGTATAAATTCACTTACAAAATGACAGTAATTTTTTAATATTTCCTGGTAAGATAACTCAATAATTTATTTTCAATAGTGCAATATTTTCTTATAATGCACTTTAACTTGTTGAAAACTCATTGAGCTTCTTTAAAAGCTGCTGTATATGTCTATAATTCTTTAGTAATTTGCTACATAATATTTATTTTAATTATAAATTTAGCAAATAAGCTAGCTATTTACTTTAATTTAAGCTTTTTAAAAACTAAGTTAATTAAAAGTAGGATATAAGAAAAAGCTGTAAAAAAATTAAGGTTATAGAAAGCTTAATAAATAGATAATATATTAATTAATTATATAAATATAAAAACTAAAAATTATTGCTATAGTTTATATAAGGCTTAAAATATTTAGAATTAAATAAAATTTAAAAAGAAAGATATTTATTAAAATTATCAATATAATTTGATATTAAAATATTTATTATATAGTATTTATTATAGTATTAAAACTCTTTAAATACCTTTTACCTATAAGTTAAAAAATAATTTAGATTTTTTTATCTAAATAGTATATATAGTTTAAAAGAGCTAAAACTAAATTAAATCCAAAAAAAAAAAGTAATAGTAAGAAAAAAAATTAACTTTTTTATATTAGGTAAAATACTTTTACTAATAGAAAAAAGCTAACAAAAATAGTTTAAAAATTTAAATATTAATGCTTTTATATAATATAAAATATTTATATTTAAAGTAAGCTATAGTAAAAACAAAATAATTAAAAATTAGTATCTATTTTATAAAAAAGTTTATTTATATTTTTAAAAATTGAAATATTAAAGATATTAAAGAAAAAAGAAAACTAACTTTTATAATTATAACTAAATAAAAAGTAGTAAACTATATATTTTATATATAGTTATATATTAAAATAGCTTAATAGTTTTTAAATAAATGTTTTATGATAAGGTTTTTATTTTTATTTTTATTTTTATTATAAAGCTATAAAAATTTAAATAATTTTATTTAAATATTAAATTATTTATAATTTAAATATTGTAATTTTATATTAATTAATTTTTCAACTTATTTAAATAATACTTTATAAAATAAATTTTTATTTTTATATTTTATTTAATTTAAAACATATTTAATTTTATTTATATTTAAAAATTTATAAAAAAATTAAAGTAAAAATTTAAGTTATATACTTTTTTAAATATATTTAAAAAAATAAATAGCTTTAAATATTTAAAAAAAAGTTATATTATACTTAATTTATAAGATAAAATAGTTTAAATTAGTAGTTTAACTTAAAAATGCTATATTTGTACTATATATTTTAACTAACTAAAAAATATATTAAAGTAGTAAATATATTAAATATACTTCAGCTATATTACTAATTATATAATAATATTAAATAGTAGTACTATTTTTTAATTTATATAAAATTATAGTAATTTTTATAATTTTTAGCCTATTTTTTTACTATAATAAATAAATAATTTCTATATTTTATTATATAAATATACTAATATTATATTGATATTTTATTTATTTAGTATTTAAAATTATTTTTAAATAATTTTAAAAATAATTTATTATTTATTTAATATATATAATATTTTTTAATTAAAAAATATTTTATTAATAAAAAATAAAAGTTTAATAATATTTAATATACTTATCTAAATTATTATATTCTATAGCTAAAAATTGTAAGTAGTTTAAGTTAATAAATTTATACTTTTATTATTTTATTAAAATTAATAATTATTTTTAAGCTTTTTTAGATTAATTTAATTAAAATTAATAATTATTTTTGAGCTTTTTTAGCTTAAATTTATTAATAATAATCTATATCAAATAATATAATTTTATAAACTATTAGTATTTTTAGATAAAATATAATATTATTATTATTTTTTTAAATAAAAGCTTATATATAATAAAAAACTAAAAATTTTAAAAAAGTTAATACTAGAATTTTAAATAGCTATATATTATAATAAAACTAAATTAATATTTTATTTTATTAATTTTAATATGAATTTTAGTTAAGTTAATATATAGCTTATTTATAAATTTATAAATTATAATGTTTTATTATTTAGCAACTTTATAAGCTACTAACTTTATTATTATTTTTATTATTTTACTTTTTTTTAAGCTTATTTAACTTATTTTTTTTCTTTAAATTTAATTGATAAAACTATTTAAATTTTATTTTAGTACTTTATATAATAATTTTTAAGCTTTTAATTAAAACTTTAAATAAAAGGATATTTTTTATTCTATTATTTTTATTTAAAAACTTATTAAATTTATTATTTATAAACAAGTTTAATATAGCTATAAGTACTATTAGTAAAAAACTTTATAATCTAAATATATAATAAAATATAATAGATAATAATTTAAATAACTAATTAAATTAATTTTAATATATTATAAATAATTTATAAAACTACTATTACTATTAAAATAGTGAAATTTATATTTTTATTTTTATTTTTTTTATTTTTTTATTTTACTAAAAATATTAAAGTTATTTATAATTATAAATATATTTATATTTTTTTATAAATTCTATATATTTAATTTAGTTATTTATTTACTTTTAGTTGGTTTATAGTTTTTATAGCTATTATTATATATAATTTTAATTATATTTATTATTTTAATTTTGATACTAAGTTGCTACTAATATTGCTTATCTATATTACTTATTAAGCTTTTATATTTATTATTATAATAATTAATAATAATGCAAAACTTACTTTATTGCTATTAATTAGCCTTTTTATATAAATACTTATATTTATAGCTTTTTCTACATTATAATATTTTAAATACTATATATTAAGCCTATTATTAATATTAAACTAAATATTAAATATTTTATAAATTATAGCTATTATATTAAAATACTTGGTAATTATTTATTTATTTTTATAACCTTATTATAAAAAATTAAAAATGATATTTAAATAGTTTTTATAACTTAAATATATAAATACTAGTTTAACTTACTTTACTATATAAAGTAAAGCTAATTTAAATATTTTTTTAAATATTTAAAGCTACTTTTTTTGTAGTAAAGCTGTAAAAATATTATATAACTAAAATTAATTAGTTTTTAGACTAAGTAAAATACTAAAATAAGGCTTTAATAATATAAAAATTACTAATATTATTTTAAAAAAATTAGCAAAGTTTTTATTTTAAACTAAAAGTTTATTTAAAAAATAATCTAACTATTAAGTAATATTATTTAAATTTATATAATTTTACTATATAAGTATATAAAATTTTTATAATATAGCTAAAAAAATATATAATATAAAAATTAGTTATATAGTTAATTATAACTTATATTGATAAAGTAATTTAACTTTTAAAACTTTATTTTAAAGTTATAAAAAATGCTTAATATTTTTATTATATTTATAAAATATTTTATAATATACTTTAAAGTTTTACTATTTTTTTATTAAAATAAAATATTAATTTTAATATAAAATTAGATTTATAATTAATATTATTAAATTGTACCATCTAGTTTTTAGTGTAATACTAGTAGTAATTTTTATATTATGCAGTACAAAATACTACAATGTAGAAATAGTAGTATATATAAGCATTTATATAAAAAAGTTAATAGATGGCAATAAAATAAGATTAACTTTATTATTAATTATAGTAATAATAAATATAAATTCCTAATAAGAAATGTATATGAGCAATATTAGCAGTAATTTAGCAGTAAAATTAATAAGTATTTAGAGATGGTCTAGATTATAAAAAGTAATAGCTATAAAAACTATAAATTAATTAGTAGTAAAGAAATATCTAAATTTAACATATAGAATTTATAAAAAAAGATAAAAGCATCTGCAATTTTAAATAACCTCTATATTTTTAACAAATAGAAAAATAAAAATAAGAAATAAATATAAATATCTTACTATTATATAGTAGAAGCAGCTTTATAAGTAATTTTGTTTAATTAAAAATAGATTAATAAAAAGTTAAATTGTTAGCTATTATAATTTATTATATATTAGTAAGATAAAGTTTTTTATTAGTTAGTACTAGCAGATATATTAGACTTATTTTTAAACATTAAACTTGTAAGTTTTTAAATAAAAATAATAGAAAAAAAAATATTTCTTTATTTAAAATTTTAATTAAATTATTAAATTTTAGTATTAAAGTTATTGAAATAAATTTATATCATTTTATGATTTAAAAATAATAAAAAATAAAAATAAAAATAAAAAATAAACTTAGAAAAAGAAGATAAAAAAATTATAATTATAATTTTTATTTTAGTTATATTTTAATATACATATTTGCTTTATAAAATTAAATATATTTTATTAGCATATTAATTTTATTAGTTAATTAAGTTAATAGTAATATTTTTTGACTATAGTATAATTTAAGTTATATAATAAGTTTTTAAGCTTAGTTTTATTAAAATTAAAAAATATAACTATTATTATAACTTTATAATTTATTTTTTTAAATTTAAAGATATAATTATATTAAGATTTATAATAAATAAAATATTTATCTATAATATTAAATTTTTTTAACTACTTTATAAATCTTATTTTTTAGCTAAAGCTACTTTTTATATTAAAATAAACTTTCTAAACTAAAAAATACTTTTAATTTAATAACTTATTTTATATATTTTAATATTTAGATATATTTAAATTTTAAATTATCTATATTATTTTAAATATTATTTTTAAACTTTTAGTTTATTAAAAATAATAAACTAGCTTTTTTTAAATATACTATTAATATTATATTAAAAATAATATAAAATTTAGTTAAAAAATTATTATGCTATTTTAGTATATAGCTATATACTATATAATAAAGTTATTATTTTTTATACTTTTATAATTATTAAAAATTATATTAAGTTTTATAAATTATATTTATATAATGTTAATATTTAGCTTTTTAACTAGTATAAAAGCTTTATTTTATTTTTTAAGTTTTTTTAAATTTATATATATTTTTTAATATATTTAAATTTTAAAAAAGTATAGTATTTTTAAAAGTAATAAGATATTTATATACCTTATTGCTTTTTTAATTTTTTAGCTAACTTTAAATAAAATATATTAAAAGTTTTAACTTAATAAATATATAACTAAATAAATATATAGTATATTAAAAGTAGATTAATATACTATATATTTATTTTTATATATTATTTTTCTTATAAAATATTAACTTTTAATAGTTAGCAGTTTTAATAACTTTAAATAAATAATGATAAAATTATAACAATTTATTATATCTATTAAGTTTAAATTAATTTAATTAGTTTAAAGTAATTTATTTTAATAAATTTAGTATATAAAAAAATATATTGATAAAAAAATTTTTATTGTTATAAAATATATATTTTTATTATTAAAATTTAAAAAAATAAAAAAATAAACTTTCATATTATAATATAATAACTTATTTTTTATTTAAATTTATAACTTAAATTTATAAATATATTTTTAATTATTATAGCTAGCTAATTATTATTTTTTACTACTAAGCAACTTTATTTTATTTAATTATAATTTTTTTACTAAAATAATTTAAATTACTTTATTAAATATATTATTACTCTTTATTTAAGCAATTTAAAAATATAATTTAAATTTAAACTATTATTATATAAACCTTATTTTTTTTAATAATTTAGTTTTTTACTTATTATTTTTATAATCTATATATATTTTTAAATTTATATACTATAAACTAATAAAATTAAAATCTTCTTTCTATAATTTTTTTTGAAAAAAATTTATAAATATTATAATTAATAATAATAATATTAGAAAAGTACTTTATTAATTTTAATTATAAAAACTTTAAAAAGTTTAAGTTAAATTTATTTTATTAGCTATTTTTTTATTTTTTTTTCTAGCTTAATATAAACTTTAAGTATTTTTTATTAAAAACTAACTATTTATTCTTTTAAAAAAATTAATTTTAACTACTAAATATATATATATTAGTAAACTATATTTTTTACTATTGTTTTAGTTATTATTTTACTTTTTTTATTTTATATTTTATTTAAAAGCTACTAATAGCTTAGTAGTTTTTATAAATATTTTTATTTATAAAGTATAGTTTTTAATACTATTAAAATATAGTAAATAAATACTTAATATTTTTTTTATATAATAGTAAAAAAAAATTAAGTTTAAAGTATAAAAACTATAATAAGTATAATGTAAAAAAAGGAAGTATTTTTTATAATATATATATTACTATTAACTATTATTATTATAGTATATTATTAACTAGAAATTATTAAATTAACTAATATATATAATTGTAAACTAATAATAATTAAAAACTAGAGTTAAATAGTTATAATAGTCTATTACTAAAAGTCATAATATATAAATATATTTTATTACTAAGATATTTTTTTAATTATTAAAGCTTTAAAATTTATAAAATTAACTTATTAAGGTATTAATGCAAGCAGAAATTTATAGATATTAGAGAAGCTCCTTAAATTATAAAAATATACTATATTTATTATTTTAAAGCTATACCAATTATCTTTACTATATAGTATTTATATAAAGTAACTTTATTAAAACTAGTTTAGTAAAGAATAAGCAGAAGCATAACAAATTATTGTTCTTTATTAGAAAGTTTGTTCAAATATTTAATTTTTTCACTAAATTCTAAAAAAATAATAATTTCTAAACAGACTAATCTAAGATGTGACAAATTGCTATATTTAGCAGAAAATTAATATAATAATACAACTATGCAATAAGGTGTATTACTAGAAGATAAAACAAAATTTTATTAATAGAAAGAATAATGTTATTAAGTGGTTAAAAAAGCTTATTCTTCAAAATGGAATATTATACTGCTTTAAAAGCTTATGATTAGTTTACTGCTAAATTTATCACTATTTGAAATACCTTAACAAAAATGTAATAAATTAGCTAAAATAGATATTGTAGTAAAAAAAAGTTTATAATTTAATACCCAATAGTTCTTCCATAGAAGCATGAGGATCAACCATTTCGTGTGAATATTCAGGATCTTTAAATTAAAATTTTGTAAATAAAATAACAAAATAATAAAGGATTTACCATTTAAAAAGTCTTCTACATCCAATGTTTCGTCTTTACCCATCAAAATATCATAGCCTAAGTTACTACTTTTAAACATAGGGTGACGTTGGCTCTATATTTAATAGAAATATTTTAGAATGTCAATAATTGTAAAATTAGTTACCTGACTAACAATATCTAATTCCATCAACGTACGCAATGGAGAGTGTAAACCAGAAATTTGTCTATTCATTTGTAATTTTAAATCCAGCTGACTATTCTCATACTATTTTGAAAGTAAATAAATAGAAATCAAAAGTGGAAAAATACTTGGTCGAGATGCTGTTCTAAAGGATGAGCTTTTACTAATTCTTGAGTTATATTGCGCAAACCATAACGCATAGCATCGTGTACACCATAACAGTTTGAAGTTGATTCCAAAGATTTCTCTTGATATAAATTTTCAGTCTGTCCAAATATTTTTAAATCTTCCATTCTTGCTTGATATATTTTTTAATGAAACTGCTAAAAAAGAATGAAGCGTCTTAATTTTTTCTAGTGGGAAGCAGAGGGTAAACGTCATTGTTGAAATTTTACTTTTTTTAGAAAATAGACTGAGTTCAAATTTCTTGGATAGGTAGTTTCTCGGTAAAATTGAAATATAATCCATTCTATAAGAGTCCACAGCTGCTTTAGCTTACATCCAAGCTGTTAAATTTTAAGAGCTAGTTGTCTAAGTTGAATTCTTAAAGTTTTAGCTTATTTTTAATTATAGCATAAAACTTTGACCTAAAAAACTGGTTAATTCTTGTAATTTAAAGAAACTGATATAGACTTGTTATTTTGCTTTATTATTTTTTAAATAATTTAAATAAAGTTAAATTTAAAATTTTGAAGAAAAATATATCAATTAGTATACAAAGTATGCCCTTGAAATAAGCAAATTGTAATATATATGAGTAAAAAAGCAACTTTATTTTAGATAAAAGCAAAGCTTAATTTTGAATTAATTTTTTTATTAGTCTAATTTTACTAATTAAAGTTAAGCAATTTATAATAAAATATTATATTTATATTATTGTATAGTCTTAAAAGTTACTTATTATTTAATTTGTTACTACTGAATTTACTTAAAATCTAGTTTAAAAAAGTTTTATATATAATATATTTTTAAAACTTCTAATAAATTTTATATATATTAATATATATAGCAAATATTAGAATAGCTTAAATGAAATAATAATAATATAATTTTAAAATTAAATAATTTCTTCTACTTTATAAAAAGATAAACTAAAAAAAATAAAGATATAAAAATACTTTAAATAACTGATAAAAAATTTATACTTTACTTAATAAACTTTTTATATATTTAAATATACTTGTTATATATTATTAAAAACTGAAATTTTAGTATAAAATAATTCTAAATAAGCTTTAACAATTGAACTTCTTTTTACTCTAATACTAAAATTCTTATAGTTTATATATATATATATTTACATATTCTTTTTTAGTCATCTATATATTTTTAGCACTCATTATATATTAAAATTTAGAATTTAGATACCTAATTAAATTTCCTGTTTTCTATTTAAAACTTTTTTACAAGGTTTTAAAAGGTTAACAATATAAGTTTACATTTCTAGCTAAATTATATTAGTTAACTTTTTATATTATAGATAAAAAAAATTGGAACTCTTATTTTTAAGCTAAAAATAGGTTTATAAGGGTTTGAGGATTTAAATTAAGAAATTTAGTAATTTAAACCTTATTAATTTTAGATTATGACATGTTTTAATTAAAATTCTTTGCTATACTTTTTGGTAAACTTTAGCAACAAAAGTAGGAAACTTAATTATTTTTCCATATAGTAGATTTGATACATATTTTTTATTAATGTCAAAATTATTATTAATTTATAAAAAATAGACTAACAGAGATAATACTATGAGATAGAAGTAGTAATTTTATATCAAAATTTTTGTTTTAACAGATTTATAAAATATTAAAGATTAGCGATGAAATAAGTTAGATTACCTAATTTAAGTAAAATATAAATATAACTAGTTGTTGACTTTATATTAAACGTTTTGGGCGAATTTGACACCTTTGGCGATGTTACCGTTAAGTTGGGAGACAGCTTCTTTGATGAGATCCTTTTCGAAGTCAGTGACATTACCGATTTCATGGATTTTGGCAACACCCTCTTTACCAAGTTCGACATTGGTGGCAAAGAAGTCAACACCTTGATCTTTGAAGAGAGGAGATTCGACGAAAGCGGGTTCGATTACACCCTGTTTTCCTTTAAGAGCTTCTAATAATGAGAAGGTGAAACGGGCACCAGCGAAAGCCATAGACAAAGTGGCGGATCCGGTACCGTTCTTGGCTTTTACGACTTCATCACCACCGAACTGGACACGATGAGTGAGTGCTTTAAGCTCTTCTTCGTTTAATTTAAGTCCGGGAACCTGTGAAAAGAGGGGTACGATGGTAGTACCGGAGTGTCCTCCGATAACTGGTACCTGTACATCTTTGGGGTCCTTCTTGGAATGCTCTGAGATGAAACGGGAGGCCCGTACTACATCCAAAGTGGTGACGCCGAATAGACGCTTGGCGTCGTATACGTTGTGACGTTTCAAGACTTCCTTGACGATGGGTACGGTGGAGTTGACAGGGTTAGAAATGATTAGTAGATGGGCTTTAGGGCAGTGACTGTAATTGTAAATTAAAAAAGGTGGCTGGTAAATATTCTTACGTGGCACAGGCGGTAGCTAAATCACGGACGATGGAAGCATTGATGTTAAAAAGATCGTCGCGGGTCATACCAGGTTTTCTAGGTACACCAGCAGGAATAACAACAACTTCACAGCCTTCTAAAGCATTTTTAAGACCATCGTTCTCGGGGGTGAAGCCTTTAACCTAAAAAATATTAGAATAACTTTTAAAGAAAATTATGCTTACGGTGCTATTGGTGTTGATATGAGATAAGTCGGCAGCTACACCAGGGGTGTTTATGATATCATAAAGTGATAGTTCAGTTACGAGAGGGTTCTGTTTAAGTAAGAGGGATAAAGGCTGACCAATACCACCAGCAGCTCCTAAAACAGCAACTTTGGAGTTCTAAAGTCAAGAAGTTAGTTTTATTTTAAGAAAGGGTATAAGCTTACAGCAGGCACTGAGGTTGAGAAGGCACGACAGGCACCAGCGGTAAAAGTACGGAATTTCAAAACGTTCATTATATCTCTCTAAAAGTTATTAACTTTGTATTCTTGTATGTGTAATTTGAGACTACAATCAGATAAAAATTTAGTTTTGGATTTTAGGGTATGACATAAGCTCTTAAGAGCTTAAAATTGACTGGAATTTTATATTCCAACTACTTTAATGTGTATACAATTGATAGGCTATTATTCTTCATGAAAATGGGACTTACATCCGATTTAAGTAAAATTTATAATTATCCAATAATATTAAATTATTTTAACGTATAATTATTTATAATTGGTTATAAAATTAGACTATCATTGGTCAGTTTATTCTTTCGATCCGTAATTTGCCGTATTTATGATAAACTCAACCAATAAATTCAATGACCTTATCGGTTTATTTCTTAATAATTTAAAGGTACTTGTTTCCTTAAGTAGGTTTATAACAGAAAAAAACTAGAAAAAGCAAACACTCAGACTCAATACTATCAGACACTAAGTCAGACTAGCTATGAAGACAATGCGAAAAAAGCAAATAGTTCAACTACTACACCAAAAAAATTAAGAAAGGGTTTACCTTGCCAAGTCTCAATAGCAGCCCTGCCTCAATAAATGCTGAAATTAGTAATTCATTATCCACATACTCAGAATCAGCACATTTTCAAAGTTATGCTGACAACTCCCTACAAGCACTGAATTCAAACGAAAAGAATGAAAATAACCCTGAAGATAACGATAAATTGAGTACTTTTAATGGTTATGAAGAAAATCGGAGCTTTCAAGAAGGTAAATTAGAGGAAGAGGATATGGAAGAAGAAATTGAAGAAGCTTTTGAGCTTAATAATGGCTATAACCTCGACAAGCGACTTGTCAAAAACAGTGGTAGGAGTAATGCAGAACAAAGGTGTGATTTATTTTTAAATTCCTTTTGACTTAATTATAGTAATAAAATAGAGCTCTTATCAAATATCTTTCACCGAGTCAATTAAATAGGTATGAAGCGTATAAAAAGTTTTTCTTAAATAAAAATATAATACGAAAGGTAAATTATAAGTTATTTCTAAACCATACCGTTTTAAATAATTAGATAGTTAGTACTATTTTAAATCAACAAGTTTCTCAAAATTTAGCTATGATTATAGGCGGATTTTCTAAAATTTTCATTGGTGAAATAGTAGAATTAGATAAAGTAATATCAGAATAAATTAAATATAACATACCTACTTATAATAAAATTTTGGAAGTGAAAAAAGAGTGGAAGAAAAGTTAGTTTTAGCTGGCCAACAAGTAGATATCAACCTGAATTCTCCTTTATTTCCGGATCACCTTAAAGAGGCTTATAGAAGGTATAAGGTAAATCGAAGTGTAAGTATGCCTAAATTCGTTATTACACAAACGTTGTCTAATGGTTGTCCTCATCCAGTTTCTGAGAGACCTAAGAAGTGATTTTTTAAATTTATATAAATATTAATTTAACAATATAAATCAATATTAATAAAAAGACCTATTATTATTTAAGAGTAGCTATCATCTTTATTAGCTTTCATGGTTAAATAGAAAGCTGGCTAATGGAAAAGTGAGATTTTTCGATAGCTTATTAACCTGCTCTAAACTTAAACAGCTTTTAAACTTAAAAGGCTTATTTAACCCGATTCTCAATAAAAGCTGGTTATCTACTAAACTTTGGATCTATGCATGAAGAATGATTAGCGTTTTAAAGTAAACAAATATAAAATTACAGAAACATCGATGAACTCGGTATTAAAATCTTCTGGAGGAATTTCGAATATGCTCAAGGTAATAGCAACGAACCTATCCCTACTAAAGCTCTTCATGGATTTATTTTTTTTCTATAAATGCTTTTAATTAGTACTTTTTTAAAACCTTTATGAATTACTGGCTTTAGTTTATTGCTAGCTTTCAAGTTTCTTCTCTTTTTATAAAGTCTGCTTAAAGTACCTCTATAAAAGAAGTTTAAATCACTACTTACGGGATTTTTACTTGCTAAATATGCCCCGATTAACAGGTATTGACTTAATTTTGGTAAAGTAAGTAAAGGTTCATCTGTAAGTTACTCTTAATATAAATCAGTTTATATCGTTACCTCTCAAATCGACAGTGGTTCTCAAAAACAGTTGATGGCAAGCCCTATCCAGTTCTGGCTTGATTAAATTATAGGCTTTATAAAAGTGATTATCAGCTAACAAATGTGTAAATTAGTATGAACAGCGATGTAGATTTACTTTGCTCTAAAGAAGCCGAAAATTTTGGATAAAGCCTATGAATCCAGAATTTAATCTCAACACCATCGTTAACAAAGTTAGTTAATGAATCAAAGGCCACGTTAAAGAATTGATTAAAGTAAACATCTTCTTCAGAATTTATGTTTAAAGTGGATCTTGTAATTAAATTAAGTTGACTTTTCGTATAATCTGGAAAGTATATCGATATCGGCTCTCTTAACATAAAAGTGTTCGGTCTTAAACTTGAAAAATCTACTTTGCTTATCAGTATTGTAGTTATCGGTCGATTTATCTAATTTCAAAACAATTAATTATGTGAATCATATATATATTTCTCACTAAATTGGATAGTTCACTCAAAGTGGTTATAAAATTAGGTGCTAAAGTTAATAATTTTTCAGCTTCATCTAAAACCTAATAAAAAGAATTTAGAAAAAAAACATTAATTTATTTACAATAAACCAACCGCCGACCTTTGGTCTTAAATCCAAAGTTTCCTTTAATTTTATTATAAAATCGTTGTGATTGCTGCATTTAATTGGCCTCCTAGAATAACTTAAACCATTGATGCCGTTGCTACTGTTAATATCGGAGTTGCTAGTAAAGCCAAGATGAAACTTGTTAAGAATCCTTTCATATAAAATTTTGGAACTTGACAGTTCTAGTAAGTTTAAATAAACGTAACTGTTTGATTTAAAAGTAATCGATTTAAAGTAACTATCTACTATAGAAGTTTTCCCTACCCCACCGCTACCAAATACATGGACTAAGCTTGGTTTCTTGCTACGTACCTATTCGACTATAGTTTAATGTATAAGTTCTTAATTTCTTTACCGAATAAAATAAGCTTTCCAACAGATCGATTTGTTCTTCTCTACCTGGGAATTGGTTTTTAAAGCTGGTTAAAAGATCTAGTCTTAACTGTTGGGTATCTACTTCTATTGGCGTACAAGTACCAGTTGTAGGTTGTGATGGTGGTGTTGAAGATAAACTGATTGAGTCCATTAAAGCAATATTTAGAATTTAGCTATGTAGCAAACTTTTAAGTTATCAACTAAATTATATTGGGTTTTTACCAATATTTTTTAATAGCTCACTGGGTAAATTTTGGGGGCTCTTAAAAGCTCATAGGCCCCAAGTACTTAGTATTTTTATTTAAATCAATAATATATATAAATGAAAGTTATCAGATCAAACGGAAGGTAGTTGGTTAAGTCAACTGGGACTAGTATATATGAAGGTGTTTCCCAATATATCACAAGATAAGTTATATTAATTTTCATATAAAATTGGCTTTATTAAAGTATATTATATATTCTCTTAATAAATAAAACACTTAGAAAGTTTTCATATATTAAAGAAACATAAATAAGAGATGGAAACCAAGAAAGTATTTTTTTAAAATATAGTATTATTATGATAGTTCAGGAGT
The DNA here is from genome assembly GCA_037055185.1 of Capillidium rhysosporum. NCBI lineage: Eukaryota > Fungi > Entomophthoromycota > Entomophthoromycetes > Entomophthorales > Capillidiaceae > Capillidium > Capillidium rhysosporum. Next base: position 10,920 of record JAWQFY010000331.1, on the reverse strand, counting down.
TCTGTTATCCTAAATATACTTATACTATTATATAGTAGGTAGACTTAAAAGAGAATAAATAAGTAGATAAATTTAAACTTAAATAAAAAGCAAATTTAATACAAACTAGTTAAATTAACTTCTGATTTAGTTAAGAAGATAGCTAGCAAACTTGCCTAATAGAAAATGGTGGTATAAAAGGTAAGCATATCATTTTCTAAATGTAATATGAATAATAATAATAATATAAACTATAAAAATAGTATTATAAGTAGTAAATACTTATATAAAAATACTGATATATATATATATAATTATTTTTAACTCATTTATTTTATATATATATATTTATAGTCAATTTAAATATATAATAAAAATATTATATACTAAAGCTTATTTTAATTTTATTTTTTATTTTAAAATTAAACTAAAAATATTAATTTTATTTATATAAATTAATTTTTTTTAGTTAGCTTATTTTATATAATGCTATATTTAATTTGGATTTAATTAATAATAAATTTTAATATACTACTTATAAATTTAAATTAAAATTATAATCTTACTTTTTTAAAATTTTATTTATAAATTATAGTAAAAAAGCAGTTTTATATTTATATTAATATAAAGCTACTACTATTAAATTATAAAATTTTAAGCTATAAAAACATTAAAACTTTATTTTTATACTTAAATTATAATTAAAATTAATTAGAAAAAAAGATATTATAGCTAAAAATATTTATCCTTAAGTTAAAAAATTTTTTTTAATGTATATATAAGTATATTAATTATCTAAATAGTATTTAATTATTTATTTTAAGTTTTTAAAAAATTATACTTTACTTTTTTATTAAGCTATATTAGGCATACCTAATTTTTATATAGTAAAAATCAAGCTAGTAAAAATATTTAAAAAAAGCTTATATATAGCTACTAAAGTTTATAAGTATAGTAGTATAAAAGTAAGTAAATATAAGTATATTTACTATATATATACTTTTAACATATATATTATATATTTAAATTTGTTATTAGTTTAAATACTTTATAAAATTATAATACTTTAAATCTTTAATAGCAAAAATATTAGTTTAGTTTACATTATTTAGTAGAACAAATCTTTTTTTTAATATATTATTAAATATTTAAAGCTATTTTTTTATAATATTATATATTATAAATTTTATAAAGTTGCATTTTATTTTTATATATTTTTTTAAATATAAATAAAGTTTAAATTATTTTTAAATCTTATAAAATAAAAAGTTTTACTTTTATACTAAAGTATATTATTAAGATATTTAAAAAAAAAACTTCAAGTAAAATTTTAAAGCTAAAAGTATATTTATTATAAAAAAGTATGCTAACTATATAAGCAGTATTATATAAACTTATATAGCTTTGTTATATATATAAATATAATAAGTAATTTTAATATTAATATTTTTATAGTTTTTAGCTATATAAATATAATTTTTTTTCAATAATCTTATTTTAAGTTTTTTAAAAAGTTTACTTAAAAAATAATTAAATTATTTTAATATATATATTTTATAAAGTATAAAGTTATTATTCTTTATATTAAGATAATTAAAGCTTAAAGTTTATAGCTAAAAGTTATTAAGTATAAATTTAGCTATTTAAAGCTATTTAAATTTTTTTTCTAAAATTACTATAATATTTTTTACTTTTAAACTTTTTTATTTTTTCTAATACTTTTAATAAAATATTTTATAAATTTTAAATTTTAAATATATAATAGCTAATTAATTTTTTTAGATTTTAAATTAAATAAATAAATTAATACAGTTATTTATATATACTTTTTAAGCTACTTTAAATATTACAATTTTTATTATATATTTAAAATTTAGCTATATTATTAATTTAATAATTAAATATATTTAATAAATTATAATAAGATAAATAAAGTTAGTTAGTATAGCAAATATATTTTTTAAATATTTAAATTAAACTTTTTATTATTTTTCTAAATATTATAATTTTATAATAAAAAAATAACTTTTTTATTATATATTTTATAAGCTAAAATATAAAAAATATTTAACTATATTTAAGTTACATTTAAAAATTAATCTATTATAAAGTTTATATTTTATTATTAAGCCTAAATTTAATAAATTATAGTTTAAAAAATACTGAAAACAAGTTGCTATAAATTTAATTTTATATAAAAACTAATTTTTTTCATTTTTTCATTTTTTCATTATTTAATTATTAATATTACTTTTTTTTATTATAGTTTTAAATACTTTTTTAGGTTTTTTATATATTTTTAATATTAAAAACTTACTTTTTAATACTATCAAAGTAAATAATAACTAAAAAAATTAAAAAACTAATACTTTTTTAAAAAAATTCTTATACTTATTTTACTTACTTTATTTATTTTTTTATTTTTTAGTATAATTTTTTCCTATATTTAAAAAAAGTTTTTTTTATTAAAAAAAATAGTATTTTAATATTTTTAAAAAATTGTTTATATTAAACTTGCTTTAAATATTTTTATTTACTAATAAAATACTTTAATAAAAGTATATTTAGCTTCATTTAATTAACCTTTTCTTAGTATTAATTTTATTTTATTTTAAACATTTTTTATAATTACTAACTAGCTTTATTATATTTTAATATTTTAAATTTTAAAAAAAGACTAAATATTAAAAAAGCTTAGCTAAAAATTACATTATAACAATTGGTAATTTATTAATCTAAATTATATAAAAAATAGTATTTATACTAATTGCTTAAAAAAAGATTTAAAAATTAGTTAATATTTAAGAGCTAAAAATAATAAAGTTTTAAATAAAATAAAATATTAATATAAAATTATAAGATAGCTTTCTTTTAAGAAAAAATAATAATAAAGTATATAGTAGAGTTTTAAAAAAAAAATTAAAATTAAAATTAAAAATTAATTTTGGTAAACCTTTAGAAAAAAAAGAAAATTAAAAAAAATAATACTAGAAAACATTTTAGCCTTAAACTAAATATTTTTCTAAGTTTTAATCTAAAGCTTTATATTAAAAGAAAACTTTACCTTCTTTAGCAAAAAGAAAAAACACTATAGTTTTAATAAGCTAGTAAAAATATAGTCTTTATAAAATATACTTATTTAAAAGAATAATATTTAAATAATTAAATTAGAATACTCTTTTATTTTTTATTTTAGCTTAATAATTAAATATAATTGAAAAGTTTGTTAGTAAATTTATTGACTAAGAAATATTATTTTAAAATAATAGCTTAGAAAAATATATAAAAGTATACTAAAATTTTTAAGCTATATTTAAATTAAGAATATTAGAAAAAACTGATTATTAAAAATATTCTGCCACTTATTTAATTATAAAGTATATTTTTTGGAACTAAATTGAAATATACTAATTTTAGCTGTTTTAAAATATAAGTTATTTATGCTTTTTAGTATCATTTACTATTAGTCTTTTTTAAGCATATGTAATATTTTATTTTGAGTTGGATAAAATTTATTTAACATATCAAAAGATAAGTATTAAAAAGTGTGAGTGAATTCCTATTTTTTAGTTATAGCAATTGCATATGGGAAAACCATTAATTCCATATTGTTAAGTCAAAACTATTTTAGCAAGCTTTTGGATATTTAACATTATAAATTCTACTATTTTAACTCAATCAAATTGAATTTGTGAAAACCTTAAAAACATGAGTAACGCTCACTTGCTACCTTGGCTTGATCTTCTTTGAAGGCCAAAAAAACGCATGTTGCAAGTTGGTTCTATATGGAATTAAACTGAGAGGGAGTAGGCAAAAGAAGCGACTTTAAAAGCTCCGGTTTGGAGGAGAGAATAAAAAAGGCAACAGCAAGACCACCACATAAGGAATTGAAGCTAAGTCTTATTGGTATTATACCTACATAATTGTTCGCAAAGTCACATCCCAGTCAAGGCAAATATTTATTTCCTGTAAGCGTTTTTGTAAGACTTCGAGTTTAAAATAGGATAATTTATAATTTAAATCTAAATCGATTCCTTTTAAATTACGATTTGCTAATTAAAACTCTTAGCAAACTTTTTAGTGAATTTAATTAATAGTGGGAAGTTCGATTGTTTTTCTTAAATGAAAGTTGGGAATCTGAAATAATGCTTTACAAACTATAAAATTAAGAAGAAATGTACTATTGCATATTGCTAAGAAATTATACCAGCAGATTCGGTTTAAATTCACTACTATACTCATTAATATGAAGAAACTAAGATGTATAAGATAAAGTTGTGCTTCTCAGTGTTTAATTTGATTAGAAAGACGACAGCACTTATTTAGACACTTTAATGGTTGGATTTATTCTAAAATTTAGTTAAGCTTTAACTAATGGTAACTAAATTCTAAATATATCTTGAATAAAGTATATATTATCTTAATAATCTAATTATACGCAACTATAGCCACCGCTTCTTCCTTTATATAAACTCCACCACAAATTTCCATATAAAAAATAAATTTATTTAGTAAAAGGAAAGTTTAGGATAAAAGTTACTATCCAGTCATCCCAAAATTAAACCTTTTAATTACAGTGTTCCATTTTGCTTTTTATTAATCGAATATATAAGGAATATGTCTTTGTTAGTATAGTAGAACATTTTTAAAGTTCGCTTCTTACTGTTATCTTTTGCTCAAACTGGGTTTAAAAATTCCGATATAATTCTATGTATTTTGGAAGTTTAAACTCCGAAACCTTTATGGAACTTTCAAACTCGTGTTTAAACAAGTTAGCTTTAATACAAAGTGATCACATCTTTAGAAGAGTTTAAATAACATAAACGCTTTAGGATTCAATTTTCATTCCAACTTTATTTTATTGCTTAAAAAGTATATTTTCGAAGAAACGTACCAACCAAAATTTTGAACTATCGATATATTACCTAGATGATAAATAAATATTTTAAATTTTATTAAATATAAAATATAGATAGAAATATAGCTTCAAAATTAATTTTTTATAAAAATTAAATTTGATTTAACATTAAAACATCTCATCTATTAAGAATTGAAAATATAACTTTAAGTTCACTTAGCTTTTTAGAAGATCTAAATAATTCTACTGTATCAATCGTTTATTACGCTTCTAATTACACCACGTACTTAGTTTAATTTATGATTTGGATACAAAATAACTGGGTAATTAATTTTTAGCCTTTTTTGCCTAAAATTTGCAAAGGAGCATATCTAAACGATGATAATGACGATTATTTTTTACTTAGTATCGGTATTACAACAGTACTAATATATATATATACCTTATAAATTTGTAGTTAAATTGGATCAATTGGTAAAAAACTAGTTTTTTTATACTAGTTAAAAAGTTCGACTATTTAATATAGTACTTGGATACTATCTGGAAACAAAGTTTTCTAAACAGAATTTTAAATCTAAATAGCGGATCGAGGCTATTTTATTGTAGGAAGACAAGTCTTGCCAACGTAGACAGCTACAGCTCCACATTTAAAAAGAATAGTAGTTGATCTAACGAAATAGTAATAAACCGAAAAGTATACAAATTAGGGAAGGGTACGTTCCATACCACAATAAAATTTTAAACGTCAATTTAAAATAGCAAGTATTCTAGTGGATATTTGTTTGTAAGTTTTAAACTATAATGCCACACTATTGGTAATTTAAATATAGCATCTTTATTTTGATTTAGCGTTCTAAACTATACCAATATTTTACTACCATCTTAAATAGAAATTGAAGCTTAAGAATAGCTTCTTAAGGAACTTTATATAACATTAGAATTAGTTAAGTACAAATACTCAACAGTTATATAAAAAGGGTAATCTAGTTTTTTCGAATCGATTTTATTTAGTAGTTTGTTTCGAGATGTTGGTAAAAGGCCAAGAATTTTTTACTTTTATAAAGGCTCTGGCGGTGATGGGGTACCTAAGTCAAGTGTTATCAGCACTACCGGTTATCTTCATGGTCGCTTTATGTAAGTTTTAAATCTAACTGAACTGCAACTAACTCGATAAACGGCTAGATTTATACGACAAGAAGTTAGTAAACCGTATCACATTAAGGTTACAAGCCGGTGTATCACTTATCGATTTTCTGAACCATTTGAACGGGAAACTTTACGATAAATTTCCAGCCGGTGCTACCTGTAACTTTTTGGGTTTTTTTCGATTCTACGGGCGTCATGTGTACTGCTTCTTAAACATAGCTATCGCCCTGAATCTGCAATTGGTTTTCCTCCAAAGTTTAACTTTCAACACTAGCTGGGAGTACTACTACTGGGGTGTATCAATTATACTTGGACTTATACTTACGCTACCACCTTACGGTAAGTAAAATTATATATATATATTCGCATACTAACTATCTATATGTTCAGCCCTGGGTATCTTCGGTCTGGACGATTTTGGCTACTGCTTAATCGAAAAAAGTTACCCTCACGCACCCCTCTTAAATTTCTTACTTATAGTAGTTGTATTTATTATCACTTGTATATACTGTGCAGTTATCTCGATCTTAGTCATTATAAAATTGAATAAGAACATCCAGGTCATCAAGGACCACGCTCACAAGAAAGCTAGTGCAGTAGTTGGCAACCGCACCAAACTCGAACATTTCCTAAGAAAGCTGATCTTCCGTGTTTCACTCTACCCTCTAATATGTATGATATTGGTGAGTGGATTCGTAGTACGTAGTGTTATTAATTTAACTGGTGCTGACGAAAACTGGTTATTCTACTGGGATGCTGCAGGTTCCGCTCTAACCGGTACTTTCAACTTCATCGCCTTCATCTTAGACCCTACCTTCCATATCGCTACGCTTGAGTTGTACACCGCTTTCAGAACTAAGTATTTCAACAAAAAGCCTAAGCAACAACTCGATGACGTAGAAATGGCTTCTATGTCTAACGAATCCACTACTAATCTTTCCGCCTCCCACCATGGTACTAACTCCGATTTGCTTGACAACACCAGACAATATTAATTAGAATTTTTTTATAAATAATACTACTTGTTTAAATGACTTGTTTTTATAATTAAAAGTGCTTCGAGTAGTATTTTTTCTATTATTTTTCAATAGTTTGTAAGTCTTAAGTTCCATATTTGATTAAAGCTGATTACTAGTCCACAATTAGGTGGTTATTTCCTAATGCAACCTGGATTTCTACAGATATTACTCGCTTGATGTTTATGCTTTAATTTTCAGTCAGTGACGCATTCAAGAGTTAATTAACCAACTTCTATAGGCGACTCAAGGAGGAATAAACTGCCACTTACAATATTTACAGTTTCGAACATACCTCTGGCTTCTTTAAGGAGCTTATATACTAAAATTAGAGAATCGTTAAACGAGTAGCTTTTCTTTACCGCTTTTTAATAGAAACTTTCCAAGGGTTCTAAAAAATCAATTAAGGTGCTTTAACAGAAGCATTCCATTCCTCTTTCCAATTAGATGGCATTCTATCATATACCTATATTTCTATTTTCTTAGCATCCTCTAGCGTAAATTTATGGTTTTATATTTAAACCCCCGGTTACCAAACGTATCTTATACTTTTGGTGCGCTGAAATAGATAGGTTTTATCCTAGTATAGTGAGTTGTATTAATAAACTATAAATTTGGTATAAAGGTTTTCAATGTATATTACATGTACCAGAGTTCATTGTTAAAAGTATTTTAAATATTAATTTATTCGTTTTTTTATAGATATATAGTAAAATATTTATAGTTTTCATATTTACTTTATATAGGTTGGTTTAAAATTAAATGCACCTTTAAATAGTTAAAATCCAATAAAATTAAAATTCATTTACTTAATTTTCTAAGCTCAAATTTTTATATTGGTGTATTAACAACAAATTTATTAAAGTAGATCAAAATCATTTTAAAACCAATTGCAAAATTAGCAAAACTTTAGTCAATTTATTAACTGAACGAAATTTTTAAAAAGAATCGGAATAAAAAGATGCTTGCTAAATTAAAAACTTTTAAAGTATATATATGCGATTGGTTATTATTAAAAGTAGCCAATTTCAATTTAAAAATGAAATAACTAAAAATCTGTAGGATAGAACTTTTTGAAAGGTTTAAATATATATTACTAATATATATCTAATTTCGTCTGTACTTCGCTTAATGTTCGGTAGATTTTACCAAAAGTTATCTAACTTATAAATTTTGAATAGGGTGCATATTACAACTGAAAGTAGTACTTATCTAGCGCAGTTAGACATGTGTATACCTGATTCAAAATTTAATTGGTATATGCTGAAATATTAATAAAATAAAATTGCCTAAGTGATTTTGCTTAAAATTTTCAATTCACAGATTGTAAGAGGTTAAGCTTTATATAATGAAAAGGAATAAATGTTAAATAATATATGAAATTTAACATAAAAATATATATTTCTAGATTATATCACAACATATAAAAATAAAACATCTAGTAAAAATTTTATTAATGCAATTATATAGTGTTAAATTTTGTAAACCACTAATAAATTTTAATATACAAAATTTTTAATTATTTAGAAAAGAATATTAGATCATAGCAGCAAAGTCTAGTAAGTTTTTAAATTTAGGGCAAATTTTATTAATAGTTTTTTGCAAAAATAATGCTTTTTAAGTATAGTTTTAAAAGATAATTATATATATAAATTGAGTATCTTTAAAATGCTTTTAAATAAGTTTATTATTTAATATATATAGCTATATATACTTTATTACTTTTTTTCTTTAAGTTGTATATAAATATTTATACTTTGGTTATATAATAGTATTTTTTAGTTTACTAGTTTAAATCTAAGTAGTTTTATCATTATAGCTTTAACAAAAAAAATTATTAAAAGTAGATATTTGTATATATATTTAGCTTTATTATTATAGTTAGTTTAAAGAATATTAATAATAGTTTTTAAAAAGTTTAGTATATTTTATTAACTTTTAGTAGTTTTTTTTAACTATTTAGCTAATATTAGTAAAATAAATATTTTTTTAAAGTATACTAATTATTCAAAAAAATAAACTTAAAGTTAAATAATATATAATACTAAAGCAATTTTACTACTTTAGAATATATATTCAAAAGATAAAAATTATATAATATTAAGAATATATAAAGCTTTATTAGACTAAAAAAATAATACTTATATTTATTATTATTAAATATTTAAAAAATTAGTAAGTATTTAAAATATATATATACTTATAAAATTTAATAATAACTAAATAAATAATTTTATTTATTTAGTTTTATATATATAAAATTAAATTTTTATAAAATATTTTACTAAAAGCTATTTAAAAATAAAAGTTTAAAAAATAAATATAATATAAAGTAGTTTATTACTCTTATTAGTACTATTTTTTTTAAATATTAAATATTTTAAAATATATTTAAAAATTAATATATAATAATATTTTAATTATTTCTATTTTATAAAAACTATTAATATAAGCTTACTGTATTTAATAAGTTATTTTCTTAGCATATATAGTAAATTTTTTTAAAACTAATATATTTACTTTATTTTTTTTTAATTATAAAAAGTTAAAGTACTAATTAAGTTAATAATAGTTAATATTTTAGTAAATTACTATTAAAATTTTTTATTTACTATTATTTACTCCTTTATAAAAAAATGTAAATATTGCTATTTTTTATAATTTTTAAAATATAAAAATAAAGTAATCTAAGCTATCAAAACTTTACTTAAAAAAATTAATATAATAAAAGTTTTAGCTTTAAATATACTTTTTTAAATATATATTAATATATTTTATTTATTAAAAAATATACTTTAAATATATATAAAGCTATTTAAGCTAAATTAATAAAAATAATTTTACTTTTAATTTTTAATAAAGTTTATTACTTTAAAAAATTCTGCTTAATTATAATAAAAGCAATAATTAATTTATAGATTTATTTATATATTAATTTAAGTTTAGTTAAACTTTTATATATATTTACTATAAATAGTAAAAAAGTATATTTAACTTAAATTAACTTTATTTTAAATTATTATTATAAAATAATAAAGTATTTAAATAAATTAGCTATTTATATTTAAACTAAACTAAATTGTAGTATTAAATATAAGTATTTAAAAATAATATATATAAAAATAAATTTATATATAAAAAAATATTTTTTTAATAAATTATTATTAGAAGACATTTATAACTAAATAAGTATATAAAAAACTAGTTTGCTATCTAATATTATTAATTTAGTAAACTAAAATAAAAATTCTAAAAAAGTAATTTTATACTAAGTAGCTATAATTAATAATATATAATTTCTTTTTTTTTTTAAATATAAATAACTAAGCAAAATATTATATATAGTTTTTTAATAATAAGCTTTACTAATTTAAACATAAATATAATAATATATTTTTAAAGTACTTTTTTTCTAATTATTATAAAAATATAATTGCAGCTTTATCTATTTTTAATGCAAAAGTAATAATTAGAAATAAAAATAACTATAAATAACTATTTTATTATTATTTTATAGTATATTTTTAAAATATTAAAATATAATTAAGCTAAAATACTAAACTTTAACTTAACTACATAATAGAAATTATATACTTATTTTTAACTAAGCTTATATATAATAAAAATTAGATAAAAAGTTTAATATTAATATTTTATATATTTAATATATAAAACTTAATATAATTTTTATTTATTAAAATTGTAAAAATTATATTTCTTTTATAAAATTTAAAAATAAATAAATTAAACTAAAAAAAATAAAAGTATAACTTTATTTTATAATATTATTTATTATAAATTTATATACTTTTTATAATAAATAATAATATTTAAAAAAAAATTATTTATTAGAAATTTTATTTAATTTTATTATAATTAATAAGTATACTTTTTTAATAATAATTTATTAATTAAATAGCT